>CAKALG010022850.1:2326-16949 GCA_916700815.1 Helicolenus hilgendorfi
AGCCCCAGAAGATAATATGTTTTGCATATTTCTTCTCCTGTTTTTGGTAAGTACTCATTTGTTATGAAAATGCAAGTATCTTGAATAAGACATGTTAGAATATCTTTTGGAATCAAAATATGAGTTTTAGCATGCTAAAAATAAATCGATATCTGTTTAAGTTTACGCTATATTTAGAATATTTTCACTGCTTTACCTTGCTGTCAGACAGCCCTTTCAGACGAGAAACTGAAGCCGTTCCATCTATGTTCTTGCCAAAGCCACCAGACTCCATTGAAAAAAACTGCAATTTTACCACCTGCAGAACAACACAGGGGTTGCTGGTCTAACGCCGCCTCGATTGGCTAGTTTGTGCATGCCATTGTGTGACTTTGGTGAATCTGAACTAACCAAAGTCACACAATAACACAAACAAACTAACCAATCGAGGCAGCGTTAGACCAGCAACCCCCGTGTTCTGCGAGGTAAAAAATTACTTTTTCCTAGTGGAGTCTGGTTGCTTTGGCGAGAGCATAGATAACGGCTCCAGTTCCCTGTCGGAAAAGGCTTTCTAACGGCAAGGTTAAGGGGATAAAATATTCTAAATATAGCGTACACTTAAACGGATACTGACTTCTTTTAGGTGGCTAAAATAAGGTTTGCTGCAGGCCCCGATCACAGTAGTACATCGCTTTGCTTCCGTGCAGAAACTCCTGTCTGTTTCTCCAAGCTGGGGTTGTGCCAACCATCATCTACTGTCACTGACTATGGATAAGTAGCGCCTACAAACCCCACTTCAAAACACCCAAACTATCCCTTAACTAATGTCAGCCTTGTTAATGTGTGGTCACCGAGGCACTGGTAGTGTGCATACTGGCTCAATGACAAACCTAAAACAGCCATCATTAATGTGACAAGTTACGCCTGTTATGTTTTCATGATTGTACTGTATCCACAATTATTGAGTCTTATTGATTTTCATAATAATTATGTTTGCATTGTTGATTTTATATGAGGGGTGGAGGTAACAAAAAATAAAAGTGGAGGTTATGAAAATGCATAGGAATGAAAAATGATGTGATCAATTATCAAGTGATTTCAAATTAGTGTTGTAAATGATGAAACACGGCTGATTTCATCATATCACGACTGTTTTAGTCAAATTGGCTTTTAAATGAATCAAATCAATTAATAATTTACCATTCCATTTTTCATTTCACATGCATTTTAATCCCCTCCATTTTTATCAATTCACTTTTGATACTTCCACCCCTCATTATCTGAATGTAATCATCTTTCTGTAAGGTCAACAATTGTTTTTAAATGTGCTCAATAAATAACTTTGACTTACTGAAGTCAGAATGTCTGAGAAATGTTTATACAGATTATCCTGAATGGATTACTAATTACTAATTACTATGTGGCCAAAAAGGGGATTTTCAGCGTAAAAAGCTTGTTATCTGTCACTAAGAAGAGCAGCCAAATGTGTTCCACACTCACCAGCATCTTCAGCATTTCCTTCGTGTCTGGATCCACCTCGATGAGCTCCTGGTCCAGAGCAGAGATCTGGAAAACGAGACAACGACATATTAGCTATCTGAACTGTGTCTTTTCTAAAATGTTCAATTCAAGTTTGTTAGCAACAACTGTGAAGTTTAACCGTGGTCGTCAGTTACACCATTCATTATCTAAACAAACAACTGATACAAACTGAAAGATGTACGTTGTACTTTGTGCAATGGCAATAAAGGAATTGTGAGATGTACTGTGTGTTGAGTTTCTAAACCAAAGCATCATGTTGAATGAATCAGAGAAACACAGTGTGAACGGACCTCTGGGACGTAGTTATCCCTCCTCTCTCTCTCGTCCTCCTGCAGCTTGATGGAGATTCCTCTGACTGGACCGCGCTGGATGCGCTTCATCAGGTGTGTCACATACCTGAGAGACAAACAGGAGCACATGGTTATTATCAACCGCATAACCAACAAGTCGACAACACAATAATCATTATATATTAGTCTGGTGTAGACAGTTTACATACACTATACCTCTGTTGCTATTAATCACACCACTGTCACTTTTGCCTAGTAAATGTTGTCTTTAATTGTTCTTTTATATGTTGGTTACAGTGGTTCTCAACTTGGTTGTGGAGATAAAATAATATAACATTTTTAACTGGGAAATGTTTTTTTACATTACCTCGCCTGTACCAGTGATATAATTTGCCTCAGGATAGATTTATTGAGTGTGTTTGAGAGCTACGGTGGCCGACGCGAAAACGTGTGTCCCTCTCTAGAGCCAGAGCGGGGGTGGCGACGTGAGCAAGTAACGTTATCGACTGAAGGCGGGAAAAATTAAGAGTTTGGTTTGTCTGTTCCGGGCTACTGTAGAAACATGGCGGCGCAACATGACGAACTCCGTGAAGAGGACCCGCTCCCTATGCAGATATAAACGGCTCATTATAAGGTAACAAAACACAACGATTTTTATTATCAGGTGATTATACACTAAAGAAAACATGTTTATTAATATAATATTCCATTTCTGCAAATAGATCCCCCTAATTGTTACACACTTCCTTTAATATACCTCTTCATATTTATTTTCTACTTTCTCTATTTATCTGTACTTATTTTTGTCCTTGTGCCGGTTAAGGTTTATCTTATCTATACATTTATAGTGTATAGCCCCTGCATTAGTTGATTGATCATTTAGAGGCACTTACTGTGCTACCATTGTGATGATATACATTTACAGTAGCAAGTAAAAATTTAAAATACGAGCTGGTTATAGATCCCAGTTTGATATAATAATTGATCGATTATTTCGTTTTATTAGAGATTTTAAGAACATTACTTCGGTGACTTATGACAAATCAGTAATGAAAACACAGTTGCAGCTGGAATTTGAAGTATTGTGTTACTAAACCTAAAAGTTAGTGGTTATTGTGAAACTGCTCTCAAGTTCATAACACACAGATTACCCAATAAATAAATAAATTAATGAATAAATATTGTGGCTCACATTCCCTGACACAATGAATATAATGGGAAAACTTTGCATTAGTAACCACAAAGACCAACCCAATTTATTCTGCAACATCAATATAAAGCATTGAAAATCAGTCAACTCGGCAACAACAATCGCTTCGTGGTGTGTCACAGTTTGAGTACAAAAAACAACAACAAAACAGATTAATTCAACTAAAGTGCTCTGCATTCAACAGCTGCTGAGCATGCACGCGACTGACATCCAGCTGTCTAGAAAAAGTGGGAGCTTTAAGAAAACAAAACAGATAAATAACTGCAACACACCTACTGTAATACAGCAAGCAACAAGAGGACAACACCTCTGTTTCTTCAGCACAAGCACCAAATCCATTTATTTTCTCAATAAAAAGAATCCGTTCCAAAAATAACTATTAAAGTGGGGTAATATGTTTAATTCAGATGAACAGCTGCAGGAAACTACAGCAGTCGATTCCTCTGAGGGAATTTACTGCCTGCTGACTCACTGTGAATTTCTCTGCACTCACTTCCACTGACTACAAACATTAACAGTCGACCGGGAGGCTTCATTTTCACATCAACCCTGAAGGCTCTGCAGGCTCCAGCAAAGAGAACACCGTCTAATTTTCACAGCTGACACAAGAACAAATGTCTGGAAAATGTGAGAGATGCATCTGCAGGACTGCAACATTCAGACAGCTACCAACCAACTATGTTTCAACTCACACGCATCATATAATTCATAGAAAACAATCTGAACATGAAAACTGTGATGTGAGCACTTTATATTAAACGGAGGTCATTATCAGAGCCAGAACACAACTAGTTAACACAACTAGTTTACTGCTCATTTTATTCAGTCAATTAACATCAACACCACACATCTTGCAGCTTTTAGAAAACAATAAGCACAAGCATCAGTCGTTGTATTTACAAAATAAACTACGTGATGTAGTACAGATGCCAAGAGCAGTAGGGGCTGATATTTTCAGTCACGATACGAAATACTTTATTAATCCGCCAGAGGGGAAACTGAGTGCCACCATACATACAGGACAGTAAATAGTGTAAACATCAACATCAGCGTAACCATATGACATCACCAACATTACCACAACTTCAACCACCAACCTAGTCATCAACATCAGATCATCAACAGTAACATCAAAACTTCACAGCAGCAGCTACAAATGACTTCCTGAATGTCTCTGAAGAGCACCCGGACGTAACAAGCCTATCGCTAAAAAAACATTGAACATGGATGATCCACATTTTGCTAAACAGAGTTTTTCCTCTGTCATTAAGTCTTTGCATTTACTGCACTGGGAATATCAACATTTTCCTCAGACATATTAGAAAATTACAATATATTAATTTATTAAGCCCCGAAAAATGAACTTCCATAGCCTCCAAACAAACATGACAACTCGTGGACTCTTCTTGTGAACACGGTAAACACGACCCCATTTGAAGGCACCAATACTACTTTGTCATAACATTGCGTCTTAAACTTAGAGCCTCATGCTCATATATCCGCTGCTCAGAGGATTGTGGTTCAGAATAGCCAGAAAAGTATGCTGGCTTTGCATACTGAAAAAATGCAACCAGATGTAGTAGGACATCGTGGTATTTTTGGCATAATGCATTTGACATATTATGTATTGAGACATACTAAAACTTTTTCTTTCATCCTTAATAGTAAGGTAGCAAGGGTACTGGAATAAACAGAAAGTTTGCGATTTGGAACGCAGCCCCTGTCAACTTCTGTTCATCCTCTTGCTAAAGAAATGACATATCCTGCTAAACAGCCTGTTGCATGCTGCTGCTGAAGAACACTTTTATGTAACCATCAAGTTTGAGGTGAACTCAGAAAGGTGAACCAGGCTGCAAACAATCACAAGTGCTCGACGTATAATTAAACTCTGATGGGAGGTCTGAGCAACAACAGCAGCTAGCAGGAGAGCATGTCTCTGCAGTACACACACACACTTAAAAATAGCAGCAAATTCCACTTACCCTGCAATTTTGTTGCGCAGAGGCTTGCTGGGGATTATGGCGATCTCCTCACACACCCTCTTGTTGGTGTGGAAGTCACTGCCCAGACGCATGTAGTATTTCTCAATGATGACCCTGGCGGCCTTCTTGACCGTCTTTGTCCTGACTCGCCCCTGAGGAGAAACCAAACAAAGACGCGTCAGTGTTCATACAACTGAGAAATATATAGTAATGAAACATACAATAAGGATGTATAATGTGGAAGAAAATCACACATGGAGTCGTCTAGTTGATGTTCATTACACTGAGCTGTGTATTAGTGGTCAAACTGGGAATATTTTCAGCTGGGATAGTATTCTATAACTAATAGAGCAATACCTGTTACTAATTAATTGTTGTTTTGTGTCAAAACACAGCAAAACTATCACAAAACACCTATTTTGCAGTGGCATATTGATTAAAAAAGTGGAATTTGCCACTGTATCTACAGTTCATATCCACAGTGGTGTTTGTTTTCTCTAAAACTGTGAATTTTCTCACATAAAATAACTGCAATTACACCGCTCGGGCATTTGACTGTATTCTTGATACTTAGGGTGCCTGCAAGAGTGTTTAAATATGTTTAAAAGGATAAGAAGTGTACAAATTAAGAGCAATTTAATCACTAAATGATAGAAAATGTAGTGAAACTTGGAACCTTCTAGAAGCAGGTCTGCTCTCTAACCAGGAAGTCAGAGAACCTAGGCAATATTTTCAAAATAAGACACTGAGTTAAAGTGTTACTAAAGTGCTTTAATGCTGCTGGTTTCAACAGGATAATTCACAATAAATACTGATATAACTGTAAGATCTGTCCTGGACTTGTAACGAGTTACACCCCCAATATCATATAAAACATTAGTCCACTAGCAACGGTTAAACTGCTTGTTAAAACAAACTAACGGCTACTAAGTAAACTGACACTTAACATATAAATACTAGTGTTCCGGTGATATAACCGTTGTGTTTTGGGCCGTTTTGTTGCCAGGTAGCTAGTAACATGTCAACAATTAAACATTTAGCCAGTTAGCCCGTTAGCTTGTGACACGGAAACCTTTATCCCGTGTTTACATATATTTAACTACACTAAAAAGCATCCAAATGCAGCGTTTATAACTCTTTGTGCCGTCAGTGTGCAGAGTGATGTGTGTAAGCGCTTCGTGGGTGAGTTAACAGTGAGGATTGAAGAGGATTGTGCGGGCTGGTGAGGTGAAGTGTTCTCTGTGTTACCCACCATGTTTACCCGGACCGGTGGAAGAGAGACACCGGAAGTTCAGACAGGAGGTTTATAGCTGAGACACAGACACACAGCACCGCGGCCCACAGCGACCACTAGCGGCGGGAGAGGAGAAGTGCACCTGAAGAGAGACAACTAATACATACAACTTTTCTACACACTTTATCAATGGTGGATGCAGTTTTGTGTCAGAATGGAAAAATAATTACTTACAAGCAAAATCCCTGCATTCATCATGTACTGTAAGTATAATTATTTAATCATATTATATACTATCATATTACTTTTACATATAGTGTACTTTGCTGACTTTGCCACACCACTGTCCCTTTGCTTGACAGGGTACTGCACTATTAGTTTAAGACTTAAACTAATAGTGCAGTACCCTTAAACTTTAAGTTATCGTGGGTACTGTATATATACTGCTTGCCTTGTAATTTTGAGTTTAACTGCTCTTGTATAGTTTCTATTTTTATTTGACATACTTAATTATTATGAATTATATTATTTTTTACTTTTATATCTATCTGTACTTATCCTGTCCTTGTGCTGCTGCAATGCCTGATCAATAAATACTCATCTTGACTTATGTAAACCAGTTGCAATAAAATGTATTCAAGCATCAAATGTGTTGTGTATTAATTGTATTATACATTCATGTTTTCATTATTGCCATTTTTTAAATAAAAAACAAATACAATTCTTAGCCAATTGATTGTCAATTGAATGTGAATTAATAAAGTGTATTAATGAAGATGCAAGTTTAAAAAAAGAAAAAAAGCTGACAATATTTAAGACAATATATAATATTGAATTTAAGTCTTAATCTGCAAAGAAACTATTAAATACAACTGTTAAATACAGTAAGTATTGTAGGAAATGTACAAAACATTTTGTAAACCCCAGAAAGACTAGCAGCCACATGAGCTAATGGTGATCCTATATACAGCGTTCTAAATTAAATCTTAGTAACAACTCATCTCAACAACTCCCTGACAACCTGTGCAACCTGTGACAAGGGGATATTGTTTTAATTTAGAGGCATGCGCAATCTTACCATCGACCGAGACAACTTATTCTGAAGAGCAAACCGCCCCGTTCTTGTCAAGATTACCTCCAACAAGTTATTCAGAACCTGGTTTCCTTTAGTCTAAATTGAAAGATGTATCGAAGCATTTGCTGTGCATGTTAATATAAGTTAACTGTCTTGATGTTATGTTGTTAAATTCATAATAAAAGGGAAGAGGGAAAAATCTGAGAATAATCAGGTTATCAACTCAATATATATATTAAATGAGAAAAGAAAATGCATAAGCCCCAATGTATATAGTGTACCCACGCAAATATAATATAATTATAATCCGATTTTTCATTTACTCTGAAAACAGAAAACATCTAATAAGAAGTTCCAAAGGGTCAGACCGAAATCCTGACACAGAGCATCCATGAAGACAACATAACTTTACTCGGAAATTAGCAAAAACTAGCTGGTTTCATTTTTGCGACTTCCTTAAAGTTAGAATACAATATCTGAAGCACGTCATACAAAATCATCTCACAAAAAGACATTCCCACAAGGTGGAGAGATCTTTTATTTTACATAAAAAAGGGTGCAAACTGGAGTTTCCCTTTAGGTGTGGAGGGAATAAAAAGTGATTTTATAAGGTTCATGTGTGACACATTGTATTATATGAATCCAAGGAGGAAAACAAAACAAAACATAGGCATCTCAGATAAAAAGGACCTTTAACCTTTCTGTAAATTAAAAATATGAAACCATAAAAAGAAGAAATTTGGGTCCTTCACTCTTGAAGCCCTTGACTAACTCATTCAAATACATTTTTGAAGTGACATTCATATTTCAACACAATAATATTTATTTACAGTTTTAAGATTTCTCTTAATCATAGCTCTGAAAAAAAAAAAAAAAAACAATGCTGAGGGGAGGATAAACTCTTGGAGCTGTACAATTTGATTTTCCACAGTCTGAGAGGAAAACAAAACAAACAAAAAAAAAATCAAAGAATACATATTTTATATGGAATCCCAACAGAAAGAACAAAGAGTATAATTGTGAACTCTGTACAATTTACAATTTTCAAATAATCATCACAATATTGCAGTAAATGTCACCCTAAACCTCTCCCTCAAAGAAAAATATACAGTAAATCCAAGACAACTCTACAGTACAGCAACGAGGAAAAAGTGCCAGAGAACCCATAAAGACCTAAAGCCATTCATTCACACTTTAACTGTCCTTTGCTTTGATTTACACAGCTTTGACACACAGGAATGTGACTTACACACATAACCAAAGCCATAAACACAAGGCTGACTGAAGTGAAGTTTATCAGAAATAATGGGAACTGAAATGGAATGTGCTGTGAGAAGACATGAAAAAAGTTATTTATCTTACATGAGGACTGGAAGCCATAACGTCTCACTGACCCAACAGTATTATGAGCCGTACAGGTGAGAAGATTCACTGGAGAGAGAGAGAGAGAGAGAGAGAGAGAGAAAGACCGCTTGCTGTCGCCTCCAGATAAGCCATGCAGATACAAACCATACAGAGTACTCCTATATCGCTCTGTATGAGGCCCAGAGAGTAAAAAGTAAATACATCAGAGTAATATATCTATATCTACCAGTTCAGCCGGACGACCCACAGTTTTAAGGAAGAAGCAGATGTTGCAAAGACGACCAGTCACAACTCTGAAATAATAAACTTGGTTTCAACAGAAGCGACTCATAAAACACTTTTTTTTCCGACAAACTCCAACAACACTTCCCGGTACTGAATTGAGCCATGTCACTCTGCGAGTTTTTCCAAAAAATGACAGTGGACACGTCAAGGACACAAGGTGGAATGCGATGGTCAAAAGAAACATTCAACTTCATAATTTCCTGGCACAGGTAAAAGGCATGGGCTAGTAGTAGTAGTCTCAGGAATGGCACTCGGGGAATTCAGGGGGAACGTTGAAGGCTATATAGTCTGGATATCCATCTCACTACGCAGAAATACTTTCAACTTTTCTCTATAGAAAGCTGGAATGAAAACAGTCCGGGGTGCCGCTGATGCTTTGTGGGGAGAATCAAAAGGCAGCAGATGTCACAGGTTTGGTGTCGGATCAAAAATACATTATGGTGAATGTTTCACAGGGAGATTTTAACCTCCAAACCAACACCTAACTGCACCCCTTCCGGGTAAAAACATTAACCCTCATCCGGTCAGCTAGCACGGGACACCACAGGTGAGTCCGACACCTGTCCAACACACTCACGAGGCACTAAGACGTCTCAAAGAAATGAATACCTGTCATTCAAAATAGCCTGTTTTCCCACCGATCCCCTCAAATCCTATGCGTGGAATTACTATGATAATGACGACCAAGAAAATAAAAACAAACAAGAAAAAGGTCCCGTAGATTTTCATATTCAAGTACTTTCAATAACACAATAACTTAGACCCCGGAGTAACTGACATGTCAGGGGGGGGGGTGAGAATAAACCGAAAGCTATACAGTGTAAATACACGCAACAAGCAGGTTTACATACTGATTCTTTGAGATAGTTCGCAACATCTACAACATTTCTAAAGATGATGGAGCAGGTCCACAAAACGCCAAATCTAACACTGCAGTTGATTCATCTAGGACTTGTGTATGTGTATGTGTGTGTGTGTGTGTGTGTGTGTGTGTGTGTGTGTGTGTAGAGAGGAAGGGGAGAGGGTGTCATGGCACAACAAAAAAAAGGAGTGGGTGGGGATAAAAGTCGATTTAAAGTGTATTCCCTGCACCCTATAGGGAAGGCCTAGCACACGAGGCAGCTACAATTAAAGTAATAAGCACGTTTAAAGTACAGTATTAAGAAGGCAGGGTCTTGTCAGGGAAAGCCGGGGTCAACAAATGTAGTGCAGTCATGGTCTCAAGCTTTTTTTTTTTGTTACCCTCTCTTTCCCCATAAAACCATGGCTATTTGGAATGGGAAAAAAAAAAAAAAAATTGCATTCAAAAAAATTCACATTAGCAAGATATAAAATAAAAAAATAAAACACCTATGTACGGTAATTCACTCTCTGTTTGGAGGATAGGCAAGGTGACATATCGAGGATATTGTTTCAAGGCAGTCCTCCATGACACTAAACGAAAATTAAAAATGGTATGGACACTTATCCGCCCTCGCTGACGTTTCTCTCTCGGCGTCGAGGAGAGGAGAGGGACCAGGGGGGTACAGGGGGTTCAGCAGAGTCGTCCAAACTTAAAACATCGCTTTGCAGCACAGGGGGTCTTCAGACTGGACACGCAGGGGGGCGCCTTTACACCGTTACACATTATTACACCAAACCTTCCATTTGGCATTGCTCGCTCTTGGGATCCTCAGTGTTGCAAGGGAAATCATTAACTGCTCTGATGCTAGCTGGGGAACAGTCCGAAACTTTGGGCTTTATTATACAGGTGACCCCAAAAGAATTGCAAATCTCACAACCGTCATGCTGCCAACTCGTTTATCCAACTGGTGATGTGATGTGGTGGTCGACTGGTCGGTTGGTCGGGGGTTAAGGCATTGGACAGTAGCGTCGAGAGGCTGTGATTCAATCTCCAAAGCACATCACGCCAGTTTCTCTTGTCACTCCAAAGCCCCCAGTGTCTACTGTTTTGTAGAGTCCATTATTAACCATCACATTATTAAGATCAAGAACATTTAAGACCCTCTTAATAGTTTTGGTCTCACTTTTTTCCTTTTTTTTTTTTTTTAAAACATTGGTCTTAACTCCTTAACTGCAATTTCCTTCCCATGCGCATGACAGATTATATAAACGCTCCAAAGTCATTTACGTCTCCGTCCATACATTCAGTGTGTATGTTTTAGAATTAGTAAGAAAAACTGGTGGCAACCAAGAGATAAATAGCATAAATAGCATTATTTTTCAGCCCCATGTACAAGTGTCTGCTCATTATCACAAAGCCAACAGGAGCAAAAAACTGCATGTGAGTCAAAAAGAGACTGTAGTGTGTTTTTTTTTCGACAGCGGCGTGGTTTAAGGGGAGCGCTTTAACCAAGCGGCGTGAGCAGAAATCCTCCTCAGAGAACACAGTGCAGGAGGCGTCTCTGGTCTTCTGTTCTCTCAGGCCTGGGTCCCAGTGCCAGGGTTGACCTCTTTGGAGGAAAAAAGTGCAGGGGCCAAATGGCAGACTGATGCTCTTTGTGCCTGAAGATGGGCAGTTACACTCTTGGCTCCTCGTGTGTTCGGGTTTACATTCAGTCCCACGTCAGGAATGACCAAAAGGGCTCCGTGTCAAAATGAGTTCGCAAACTTAACGATGGGGGCAAACCACTTTGAACCAACTTGACAGACGGGAAACATGATTTTGTGAGTCAAACAAAGAAATCATATTATGCAACAGGCTGAAGGTGGCAAGACTCCACAGGAAGATCTGTCTCTTCCTTTTGCAATACCACAGACGAGAAACAGAAGCAAAAAAAAAAAAAAAAATACGCCAAAAATGAGGAGAGAAAAAATACAAATGCTGGGTGTCTCAGGGAGGAAAAAGAAAAAAGATTATCCTCTGCAAAATTCCAACAAAAAGGTTCCCGGTTTGGACGACTGGCCTGCAAAACATTCCCACACATCTTGGAGGAGGAAAAAAAAAAAGAAAAAAAGAAGAAAAAATGAAAAAAAGACTCCCATCAAAAGACACAACGTCTTGTACATCTCAACAGGCCATTTATAACGGGTCCCTCCGGAGAACAATTCAATCAAGATCTTTCAGTTGTCCCCCTCTTCTATTCGGAATGGGACCTTATTGATTTCTGAAATCACAATCAACTGAGCCGGACACTTTGGGGCGTTTCAGGCCGGTGGTGGACGATCATTTGTGCCTCGGCGTGTTCTTCTTCCGTTTTCGCTTGAAGAAACAGCAGCACCTGCGGGACGGAGGCGCACATTAAACCCACATGTAGATGAGAGAGGCTTCAGATGAAGCAAAAAGAAAGAAGGAACAAACACGAGCAGACTGCTTAAATCAGTGTGTTAAATATCTGAATTTGAGTCTTTCAAATCTGGATAGATGTTGTGTGTTTTTGGGGATCGTAATAGTGAGAATTGCAGCTGGCAAAAGGTTTAATTAGTAAAACATTAGCATCAAGGACGAGATGGATGCACTGCCATCCACCGAGTGTTTGCATGCTTATTCCCCTCCCACAGAAACCTGTCAGAGGGGACTCAACTACAAACTGCTGCAGTGACTCGGAAGGAAAAAAATTCTCCTATGCAAAAAAAAATGGAGCAGTGCACACAAAGAGCACAAGACATCGTGAGGTGGAGTGGTTAATAAAAACATACAAAAACAAGAAAAAAAGCTGTGGATCAAGACATAGGACAGTGACTGGGTACTCTCAGATTAATTCATTAATAACAAATAATGGTGCGTCATGCAACAGGAGTTTAAAAGACCTTTAATCTGAAGCCATATGTGCTGCTAAAAGAGGGAGATCTGACAAATACGATTTATTAACTTAGTATAATAAAGTACTGTACTTGTTTATTCTTTCTGTCCTGATGTGGCATCGAGTTTTAAATGAATAAGCCTGCTTATTCTTATTGTTTACAGTATTCTTTACTCATCTGTCACTTAACAACATCGGGCGGTGGTGGCAAAAAGGCAGAAAAGGGCAGAGACTTGATAGCACACATAGTAGACAGTGTTCTCAGGGGTATCTGGCACTATTGTACCAGTAAGAGTCTAGTTCAAATTTGTAAATAACAACCCCCAGCCTAGGCTGGTCCACTCCCTGTCCCATGAGTCTGACGTGGACTAGCAGAGAGGGACTCACCACAGGTTGAGCATTTTCACGCAGCTACAGAAGAAGAGAGAGGAAAGAGTGTAAAGAGAAAAGAAAGATTAATACAGCGAGACCAAGATGGTGCGCACGTGCCACACAAACATGCACACAAACACACCCACGGGACAGCGGTGGACACGGAGAGGAGACGTTTGAGAGGTTTAAAAGGAGGAAAGATCACAGAGAAGGTTACACAACATTTAAGGCCCTGATCACACAGAGACCATGTGAAACGTGAGACGCACCGCACTGCCTTGTTGTTGCCCGATCATACGGAGCGTACGTTACCCAAATAGTTAATAGTAATGTTTAAATGAATGAAAACAACTTACCCAAAATATCAAATACCGCAATAATTTGCCTGTTTTCTGTTCAGATCATGGTAACTACGGTTGGTGAAGTCATAAAGCTCCGGGTATCCAGCAAAAGTCACCACAATTAGAAAAAACACAAATGACGACGGGCGCTTTTTCGCTCTGAGTTGATTTTTTTTCAATTCGCGGTGTTCAGGGTGCTCCTTTAAAAAAATGTGAAGCACTCAGCAATGCAAAAGCAACGCGCAAAACGCTTCTATTTCATTGAAAACAATTACAAAAAGCCACCCCGGGCTGCTAAAACGCACTCCGTCTGAGAGTTGGAGTCTAGGAGCACATTTAAGCTGGTGTAATCATTTCTCCCTCAACTCCTGGCTATGAGGATGTTACAGTATCAAAATATATTGTGTAATGTATGCTACATTTGCAATAACAATGTGCAGTTAACATCCTTTTTAAAAAATTACCTTGTCTGCTTCCTAAAAAAAAAATCAATTGCTCGTATGATTCAATTGTGTTTGAAAAATTTTCACTAGTGAAAATGTAGTTTTTGAAAGGCTAAACGCCAATATGTTTGCTCTCCCACTTGCTGCACACAAAAGGAGGCACACAGTCACGAGTTATATTCAATAAAGACTAACTCATTTATTCCAATGAATCACTTTATTCAAAATTAGGATTTTGTTGGAGGATTTCTAATTTTTTTCTGGGTGATAATGTCATAAAATATGACGACAGACATCTGTAAAAACAGCCCTAGAAGCCACGATGAAAATAAATGCAACACATTGGGTTGACCCAACTATTCGTAATAAATCCATTACTAATATCTTGTGATAAGTTCTTTCTAATTCCTCCTCGGTAACTTCTTTTTAACTAGTGATTTACTAAATCTGGATGCACCATTAAAACTTAATGTCTTAGACATTAGTAATGTAGAATCAATTAATTGATTATTTGTCAACTATTAAATTAATCACCAACTATTTTGATAAATGATTAATCGATTTGAGTATTAAGAAAAAAAAAGTCTAAATTCTCTGATTCCAGCTTCTTAAATGTAAATATTTTCTGGTTTCTTTACTCCTCTATGACAGTAAACTGAATCTCTTTGAGTTGTGGACAAAACAAGACATTTGAGGACGTCATCTTGGGCTTCGGGAAACACTGATCGACATTTTTCACCATTTTCTGATATTTTATAGATC
>CAKALG010022851.1:0-18373 GCA_916700815.1 Helicolenus hilgendorfi
ACATAATTTGGTGGAAAAAGGGTATACGAGTAGTGTGAAAATTGGAGTTACATTGGGAAACAGAAACAAGACTCCAAATGAATGTTAATGCTGCTCCGTGTCCTTTGCTAACACGTCCACCATACAAACTGAAATTGTGATAATATGTCGGTGTTGCGCTTACAGCTTGTTTTTGTTGCCCTCAAGCTATCTCTACTAAATATTAAAAGCATCTCACAATAAGAATACGTGTCTTTTTTTTACAGTGTAAGGTATAGGTATACAGCAATAAGCTTTCGCCCATCCCAATTCCCTAACACATGACAGAGCTTGGCAGTGAATTCTCCTATTACTCAACAATAACATCCATTAGTGACGGAACTATTAGCCTGATCCAGCTTGTATTGGCTGGCTGCAGCGTTCACATGGCCAAGGAGGGAAAAAAATGGCAAAGAAGTGAGAGGCATTAAGGCACTATCACACGCTAATTTAGACGCATTTCACTAAATCCTGTCGTATGGAGTTTTAGTCTGGGACATTGCTCAGGCTCTTTATGGTGAGATTTAATCCAGGCTGAAGGTGATGGCCTGTGACACTAATAACCACCCACCCAGTAACACGGACTTTGACGAAATGTCCTTACACTCCTCGGATATCCAGCGAATGAGATCATTGCATTTGTTTTCCAATGAAATTTGATTTTGAAACAACGTCTCTCCTCAGTGGACCACCACCAAATAACTGATTGGATCCATGGGTGGAGGCGTGCAATCAGGGTATCGGGGTCCCTTTGGGTTAAAAAGGGTATGATCGCCAACAATGTGGAAATTATTGGTTTCCATCATATCTATCCCTTAAGTCCTATTATATATAGGGAATGCTTTCTTATACGTTGGCGGAGTAAGACGGATTCCACGCCTCAGGATTATACAATCAAATCAGTGACATATCAGTAACGTATAGCCCAACCAAGGCCTTTTTGCTGTTTTAACAACAGTTCTACTGTCTTTCTTTCTTGTATCTTTTCTATTGTTACAAGCAGATCTGTCCTTAATCAGCACTGTGCTCTGAGGGGTGGTTCAACGGTACTTTTTCATGATGAAACCGTACGCTTGATGGTAAAAACCTCAAGCCAGAGACAATAAACATCACAAACACATGTTTGTTTACTCGCCAGCCGGCACCGAACATGTGGATGCGGTGTCGTAAACCGGCGATACCGAGATGTAGGGGAGGCTGTGGGAAATGGATTAGTTACAGATTTAGTGTAAGTACCACTTTTTTTTGCTCTCACTCACACACACAATGATTATAAGACACTAAAATCTCCCCTCAAAGGCATGTGTGAAGCCATTCTTTCCGACTGTAAACCAGCCGTTGTCAGTCCGTTCATGTGACTTTGCTGAACTCTGACGCCCGTTTCTCACCCTTTGCTCCGTCGACCTGTGGAATACGAGTCCCATGGGGGCGTTGTAAAAGCACAGAGGAGGGTCGCAATGGGAGCATGAGCACCACAGACACTTCATAAAGCTCAAGGTAAGGACCTCACAGCAGTGTGATCAGACATGTTGTCCATCACAGAAACTTCAGCGTCTGGGTTAAAAAAGTCAAGGACTGCTTACACTGTCTGAGGGTTATTTCCCTTTAAAGAAACTTAACAAAATGAAGTTTATTCAAGTGTGCTATTAGTATACTTCTTTTGAATTAGTACTTTACTTTCAGTTTACTTTTTATGTACTTATCAGAGATATACTTAGCAAAAGTTTACTTAAGTATACTTGGATCATACTGACAAGTATACTTAAAAGTCTATGTATACATGGCTTTTACTGACAAGGATACAGAAAAGCCTAAGTATACTTGGCTTATACTGAAAAGTATATAATAAAGTCTAAGTATACTTGGCTAATACTGACAAGTATACAAAAAAGTATACATATACCTGGCTTATACTGACAAATATGTAATAAAGTCTACGTATACTTGGCATGTACTGACAAGTATACAAAAAAGTATATGTATACCTGGCTTAGACTGACAAGTATGTACTAAAGTCTACGTATACTTGGCATGTACTGACAAGTATAGAAAAGTATTCTTGCCTGATAGGCCTACAGAAAAGAACACTTGGCTTGTAGTTTTGCATACTTAGGATAGGGTAGGCTATTAAAGTGTGTGAGAGTATGTAAAAGGATGTTTTGATATGAATTTACTTCAATTCATCAAGTTTTTGGATTATCCGTTCACCGTAGAGGCATGCGAGAACAACCCATCTTATTATTTTTTTAATCTCATCACAAATCATCAAGTCAAATAGCCAATGATGTATGTATTATATAAAGAGATTTGCTCCTTCTGCTAAGTACTATGAGTTAAAGTATACTTTCATGAACTAAAAAGCAGAGATACTCAAGTCTTATTTGCTTTCATGCCAAGAATTAGATGAGCTATGTTTCCAGTCTTTATGCTAAAAATGGCTAAACTAAGCTAAGCAGCCGCAAGTGATAGCTTCATATGTGCTGAGAGAGTGGTATTGATCTTAACTCTCGCAACAAAGCGAATGAGGACATCTCCCAAAATGTCAAACTATCCCTTTTTTTTATCGCTTTCTGTTTTCTGTCTAGAAACCTTTTTCCCACAAGAATCTGATAATCATCTTAATCTTGTCGACAGCCCGAGTTTGTCTCCTCTCTTATCTCAGTATACACGTGCGTATGCTTTTTTCATTTCTCGAGCATTTCCCATGCTGCGTACTCTTACAGTTCGTACATGCACAAGGGCATCTCGAGGTGGATCGTCTGCGTAGGTGTCTGCATCCCATATCTACGCAGGGCCAGTTCTGACAGATGCAGCGAGGCACGTGTGAAGCCACATTGTTGCCCACCCACCCCTCTCTCTCTCCCATGCCTGACTGGGAGTGTGGGAATGTGTCATCCGATATCATACATCCAGCAGGACCTGTGAGGACAGGGATGGCGATCCAGCGGGAGTGATCCGATCAACACAGCGGTGCCGCGAAGGAGTGATATTTTACAGTGCACTATACTGTTACGATGCAGATGTAGGAACTTGGACTATGTGTCAATTTAAATTCTTTCAAAAAGGGGAAACAGCTGCTCAGGTGCTGCAACCTGCCTATTCAGCTGTGATGGAAACACCCTCCCGGCTGTCCCAGACCTCAACCCAAACGAACACCACTGGGATAAGTTAAATCGGTGTCACACACTTTCTATTGAATCGACGCCAGTGTACGCCGAAGCTGTTTTGGCAGTTTGTAACGTCCCAGCACTCCATTAAGACACGCATGCAGGTGTTTTCTTTAATTTAGGGATTTCCTTTTAGTCCAAATCAGCGGGTCACACCATTCTATTTTTTTCCAATATGTAAGTGTTGTATGCATTACGCACAAGTCTTAATGTACAGCATGGTATATTTGTCATTAGAGACATCCTGTTCAAAATATAACACAGAAGTTTTCCACTGCCACGTTGAGAAATTACTCTTTACAAAACAAAACACCAAGCTAAATATACTCTCTCAATGCACACAAAAAAAACAAGTGATTTTATTATACAATTTTTTTTTTTTTTTTACTCTCATACCTCGGAGTCTCACTCCTTTCACCTGAGACACTCACAGACGGCTAGATTGAACGATCATATCTTAAAGCTGCTGCTCTGCAGAGAAAATGGATGAGTCATTACTGTAAATGGTACTCTGAATATGCATGTATATTAAAAGAGCAAAAAGCATTGCAGAATATTTTTAAAAAAAAGACTTTATAGAATGCTGTTAAACCATTATTAATCAATTTGTTGACCACTTAGCGGAAGTGTAACAAGCTAAAGTTCGTCAGCAATCCGTTACAAGATGTCACAGTGAAATGCAAATTATGCCTGGGGGAGAAGTGTCTGTCTGCTGCGAAGAACTTTACTTCAGTTTTGAAGAAGCACCAGCATACACACTTCTCCATATGCGAGGCACATCGAGGAGGAGAGCACTCCCAGGGAAATTAACAAGCTTGTAGCTCGTTACGTAGAGGGGGTGGGATGCTACCAATATCAACTTTAGAGTCTCCATCTTTCTGTAAGATCATTAATAAAATCTCTGAGGTAACATGGAGGGAACAGTGCCAGTGACAGAAAAAAACATGTGTTAGCTACCTCGATATAATACAGAGCTGTAAAGGGGATATTGCATCTGTTATTCTTGCCTGCAGAGTTACAGATGCTGTAGAAGAGATATGGTGCAGTCAATACATTCAAAAAATAGGCATACAATAGTGCTCTCTGGACAATACTATATAACCGACATGCGCAAGCAATCGCAAAGGGGTTTTCATTTGCAAAAGTACTCTAACAAGTTACTTTTTAATGGCAGCAACGTTGTAATGTAACAAGTTACCTTAAGGTAACGTTACCCAACAGATGCTGATGAATGTAAATCCAATATTCACTCTCCCTTCAGCTCTCTTTTGGTGTTTACCAACTCAAATCAAAAAAGTAAAGTTGTGAACCGTAATACCAAAACGAGGCAAAAAATACAAGAGGAACAGCTGAGTCGGATGATAATTCTCTGTAGGTTCGCCACTATGAACGACCCCTACTGTATCATAATAATTTAATGCATCCACACAAAGCAAATAGACAACATGAGAAACACTGAAACGTTAATTTCCAAATACATCTTTTTGCAGAATTTATCACTTCATATTCAGTACAAACATTAAAAGGAATCCATCTGTTGAAGTTTGGTCATTTGAAAACTTAGCTCATTCACAGACTCATAATCAAGTCAAAATGTTGTCTTGGATGTCTTAAAGGAAGTAATCCTATCCACTTTGTAGTTGCATAATGCAGATGTGTGGCAGCACCTCAAACCCAGCCTTGCCTGACCATCACAAGCTCTCCAAACCACAGAGGCCTGGCTTTCTTAAAAACCCATTCAAAGTCCATTAAGTCATTCACTTAGCAGAGACGAGGGAGGAAAAAAAGGGGGGCAGAGGAAGGAATAGAAAAGACCCCGAAAGACAAAGAACAGAGACGAAGAGAATATGAGTTTGGTGGGAACAATCCGTATCCACCTGTTTCTTGATCCTTTGGTCCCTACAAGACCGTCAGTACCACTAATCCCAACTGAGCTGTTCACAGGAGAGCGCAGGAATTAAACCGAATTAAAGAGACAAGTTATGTAATTTCTCATAAGCACGCTGTTTTCTTTTTCTAACCCTTATCAGCCTTATATTGGATAATGTTTCTTTTAGCATCAAGTGTAAATATACGCAAGTAGGGACGAATTATCTCTCTCTGTTCTGTCTTTACTCTCAGTGGAGCTACAAGAAAACATGTGCAAAAGGTTGATACAACGGCCCAGATGTGACAGAAGTGTGGTATTATACAGTGTATATATATCCCCATCAGCCTTGAATGTTCCTCGAATGCTGGATATTCCCACACAAAAATGTTTCCTTGAACTGCTGACACATCCTGATGAAGTTCCTTAGATGTAGGAGATGACTCCTGTAGGAAATCAACTCTACTAAGTCCACAGCCACTCAGCCCTTATCTTGATCAATCACACAGCTCTGCTTCAGCCCTGAGTCATTCCTGAAATCCTGGCTATGGCTGACACCACATGAGCAGCGTTTTCCACTGCCATACACATAACATACAAAGCTGAAGGGTTTCACACCCTGGTTTGTTGCCGGTGTCAAATATTTGATGCATGGTTGGAGTTAAAGGTCAGACAGACATTTTTCCACAACAGATGTACAGTGATTTGCGATGGAAACCTTTTATTTTTTGTGTCATAGTGACTCAGCAGTGTCAATTTCACACAACTCACCACTCAAATTCCGAGCCTCTGCTTCCCATTGATACGGTCAGATGCTCGGTGCCACAAGTTAAAGCTAAATCCAGTGCTGATAATTCAACATTATTCTCTCAATATAGGAAGAGTTAATTTCCCAAATGGTAGCTGACTAGTGTACCAAAGTACAGCTGAGGCCAGAGTATCCTAATGATGGTGCTATATGAAAAGTTAAAGGGGAGAATTCATCCTGAGGGAAACATGAACGTTTGTACCAAATGTCCTGGCGATACATCCAGTAGTTGTTGAGACGATTCAATTAAAAACCGCAAATGGCAACCCCACGGCGGCTCTATAGAAGATAAGTCAGGGATCACCAAAGACAATACGGATCATCTTCTGGGAACCATGAATGTCTGCACCAAACTTTATGCAAATCTGTTGATGAGATATTTTACTGGATAAGTGAGAATTTTGACCTGCTGGTGGTGCTACAGGAGAAATGTGGAGATGACTGTAGTCAATATATGATTCATCCTCTGAGGACCATGAATATATGTAGCACAGTTCATGGCAATTCATGCAATAGTTGTTGAGACATTTAAGCCAGGACCAAAGTGGTGGCACGATTGACTGACATTGAGGGCTAAAAATAACAAACCTAATATACGAAAAATCTACAAATAATAATAGAGAATAAGGATCAATAAATTATTTTTGGTTTTAGTTTTCACATAACATCCTTTGGAATATATTTCAAGCTAAAAAGATTTTGCGCTTTACGTTGAAAACACCAGAGCAGTGGTGAAGTGCGATCTGGAGGTACCATGCAATGTATATACTGTAGAAAGCTGCGCCGGCCGCTCCGAGCTCAAAAAGCTGCGGCTGTTTGATTCTGCGACAAAGCCAAACTAAAAGTTGGGGATAGTTTAACTTTTGGCGGCGAATTGCAGCCAGAGAATAACCGTAGCCAATCAGTAAACAGAGTCCTGTGACTCCTGTAACATGTTGACCCGGACACAGGAAATTTGTATTATTGCGGCGAGCCTCACTTAGCCGGTGTCTGGTGTGTTTTCAGCATTAGTGATGCTGAAAAAGACTCTTCATGTTTCTTCTCATCCTTGATGTAGTTCTATTCAGTGTATTCCATCTAAAAAGTGCATTAATTTAGTTGTTTTATCTGCCTTTTCATGTCGTACAAACTCACAGAAATGCGGTTAGCTAGATAGACTAAAGTCTCTTTGTATTAAGTTTGTATTAACGCTGAAAACACTTTAAGTGCTGTCTCTCAACAACAGAGAAAAACCCCTTCAGCTGAGCAGCGTAGCTGGACCACGAGTCATCCTTTTATGCATTTTATGTTTATTATCTTACAAGCTGTTTGAGAAACATTACAGTATCTGAGACCTGCTATCGTGAGCATTTCTCAGGCTCGAGAAAGTTTAAACTGCGTTTCAGTGGGACTGCTCTAACTCAAACATCCAGTCAAACGAGGACCTGGCGCCCTGCACTCGCCCTCCAATGAGACTTCCTTTTGACAGGTTAATTATGTTGACGTTGGAGACGAATCCATTTGGGCTAAATTGGCTGCGACGGTCTTTATCTGAATGTGTTGAACTCCCATAGGAGATCAGTGAAACATGCAGGCGTTGTGCTCCTCCAAAGAACCATGTCAGCGAATAGAAAGAGAGGGCACGGCAGTCCATTGAGCCTGCGTATTTACACAAATCATAACACGGAGCTGATAACAGAGGGGAAAATGGCTGAGGTGTTTTGGATCAAGTCATGGTATGATTGTGTATTATGTAGCTACGGAGTGGTTTTGTTTTATCTTTTTGAAAATCTACAAAAAAAGGGAATATTCATATCTGTTTCTTCCTGTGTGGCCTCAACTGTTTTGTCCCAAATCCAACCGCGTTACTATATCGTCCCATCTGTTGTGCCCAGTTGTTTCTACTCAACAGTGTTTTCATGTTCGTTTATGATGAATGATTTTTCTCTTTGTCTCTTTTTCTCCTCCTAACTGCACCAAATCCATTCCCTCCGCAGAACAACGGTTTTAAAAAGAACCACACGCACAGATGCATGTCAGGTTTTTCCAGTTGCCCCGAAACAATGGCTCCATTCTTGGCAGATTTCCCCCTCATACTAAATTTAATTAGACATTGAACTGTTGCATACTCCGTACTTTCTGTTCCTGCTTCCCTACCCCTTTGTTTTCTGTCTCCTCTAGAGTTCTGTCTACTCTATTCACCAGCAGTTAGTGTCATTTGGGTTTAAAAACCAGCCGAGTGACGCTCAGTTTTCTCCGGAGTGAGCACACGTTTAGCCATAAGACATGTGGGGGCAGCAACTGAAGAAAGGTATGGAGGCTTGAGTCTGGTGGAGCATCTCTGAGCTGTGTTACAGTATATGTAACATCACATTCGATAGGAGCGCAATGTCCATTTTACGAACTCTTGGAGGAAAATGCTGGTGGTCTTGCATGTTTAGGCCATTTTCAAACTATTACCACAACCATAATTTCCTAAACTAATTTCCACCCTCCAGGAATTGTTTCCATTCACGACACTATAGAACAGACATCCATCACAATAAATGTTTTTTGTTATATGCAGTTGTAAGCATGCTTACATCTCCAAACCCATCTTAATTGTCCATTCAAGATCTTGTGGGAAAGACAGATTTCTGAGATTTAACAGCAACATTACTGAACTTTTAATAAATAAACAAAAACAAAACCTAGGACTTTGGAGGCACCTTACTAAATGAAGTATTTCCTTTAAGTCCTGACGTGCAGAAATCACAAAAGCAGTACTTCTGTAAACAGACTTTGATATGTAAATCAAATCAGTGAAGCTTCCCTCTAAGGTTAGCAATATGTTTAATTTTTCATTAACGTAGCAAGTGTATCCAATTATTTTTGGCACCTAAACCTTTTCAAGTTTACCCAAATGCATTAATGTAGAAGAGCTGCCAACGGCCCCTTGCTTGCATCTGGATTACCATGGCTAAAACAGCAAATAAATATGACTTAATGCTTACGTGATAGATTTCTGATCTCAAGCTAGTTTCAAATTTCTGAAATGAACTTAAAACAATCGTTGCTTAGGAGGTAGGAAATCCATCTAAAACCCCATGAAATGCTTTGGCGGTCTTGTAGGGTAGGTGATACACTACATACATTGTGGTTTATTGGTTAAAGAAACTCATTATGGTAAGGTACATTAAAGGTAGGGTTGGTAATGCTGAGAAACTATAAGAATACACTAGATTTTATACATGATCCAACTGAAAAACTGAGTCCAGTGTTGCCAACTCTTTTCCTATGAAAGTAGCTAGCAGCACTAGCTCCAAAAGTCACTAAATATAGCGAGATAGACGCCAATTCGGCAAAACTCATCATAATGAACGTAAACATTCGGGCCGAATGAAATGATTGGACGGGCTTATTACAGTCCTGCAACAGCTACAGATACGCAATTGTTTTCTCTCTTTTTTGTCAGAGCATTTGATTTATCAATTGCTGTTGGAATGAAATGAGAATTTCAACAAATATAACAAAACATTTTCTTTTGCACTACCAACCCTACCTTTAATGCTTATTGTGATGGATTTCTTGTCTCAAGCTAGTTTTGAATTTCTGCATTTTCTGAAATTAACTTAAAACAATGGTACACCTAGAAGGTAATCAAAGAACATATGGTATGCTTTGGCTGTCACATAAGGTATACAATGCATGCTTTTTGGTTTATCGGTTTATAGAAACTCATGGTACTTATGGTAAGGTGCATTACAATATTGTTTTTCTTAAAAACAATGGGAAAACGAGTCACAAACTATGCCCTGACAAAGGCAACTCACTCAACTATTTTGCAGATGATGGCACAATGTTCAATGAAGAGAGAGACAGTCTCCCACTACAGACTTTTTCGATTATTTCAAGACACCAAGTACAAGTTTAAATAGTTTGTTAAATGAATAGTTAAGCTTTGATGTTTTACAGTGAGAGTTAACTATTTATTTAAGTGTTTTGTTTCAGTGTAGATATGAGGCAGAAAAGAAAAAAGTAGGGTGAGAAACAAAGTGAGAGAAGGAGAACAGAGATTCAAACTGAAGTGTACAAACACAGGCAGGATATATGTTCCATATAGGCCTGACTGTTTGTATAGAAACCGAGAGAGAATAACAGCATTAAGTATGTGCCATATCCAGTTTTAGTAGGCTGTAATGTGTCTGTTAGCTTACATCTCTGATAAATAGTGCTTTTACTTCCCTCAACATATTATCTAATGGTATAAGCATGGCTGGATGTGAGATACCGTGTAGATAATTTGGTGTATGGAGATATCAGCCGTATGTAAACAGTATCTGTCATTCCTCTGTAAAACAAGAGGGAAACTGAGGGGGGAATGGGGGCTTCGTAGAGAGGAGGGTGAGGGACTTGAGAAAGTGAAAAAGATGAAGAGGGGGTAGGGATATTTAAGAGCATCAGGAAATAACGATGGTCCCTCAGAGCTCCTAAATAACCTCTATACCAGGACAGGAAGTTGCTCCATCAATCACCACGAGGACAGCTCTCTCTCTCTCTCTCCTCCTCGGGCACTGAACCCAACGCACCGGTGCAGCTGCTCCAAAGTGGCCGGCTGCCTCCCATTTTCATTCCTATCTGTATGAACACACACACACACACACACACGCACAGGACATATTTGCAAATGCAGCTGGGATTTAGTCAACAAGGTAATTACAGGACTACAGTCGGCCTCCAAACCGGCTACACCGCCGAGACACTGATTGATGTAAAGGAGAAAGGTTGATGGCAATGAAAGGATAGAGGGCGGCAAACGTCAGCGATGTACCTCTCAAGGCCTGTGTGTGTGTGGATGTGTGTGTGTGTGTGTGTGTGTGTGTGACCTCCAAAAAATTCCCTTTGACATTCAAGAGACGTGTGTGTTACTTAAAGGAATAATTCGACATTTTGAGATACACACTTTTGCTTTCTTGTCGATAGCTCTGTTCAAAGTTCTGTATTAGAAAGTAAAGGCGTGTTCAGACAGAACGTAAGATACATTTTTAGAGGCAGTGTGTTTGCATACAAAGTCAATGGAAAGATGCAAGCTGCCACACAAACACACACAAAAAGCCACAATAGCTAACGTCTGTTCTGTTTGTATGTAGTCAGTTTGGGACAAATTCAAACTGACTGCACAAAGCAGTCAAATTGGTGCTTTTTGTCTGAACACACCTCAAGGTGTAACTTCCTGGAGTCTTATTGTTGCCATAAGGTTGCCAGGCAACCAGCGGAGACTCCAGACAGTCACTACTCCTGATCAAGAAATAGTTGTTGCACATAACTACCCATAAAATCACAACTTGTCATCTTTACATTCCTGTTTGTGTATGGGTTAAACAAACAACGTGCAATTTAAATGATAACCAGGCTAGCTTCAATCTTTAAAGCTAAGCTAAGCTAATCATTTCCTGGCTCCATCTGCAAAGGCCTACATAGCGTAGAGACATGAGTGGTATTGATCTTCTCATCTGACTGTCTTTACCATTGGTCAAACCTCCGGGTCTGAAAAGTGAAGCCAATACTGAAGTGCCTTTTAAACCTGCATTATTTCTAACAGCCAGCAGGGGGCGACTCCTCTGGTTGCAAAAAGAAGACTGATTGTATAGAAGTCTATGAGAAAATGAGCCTACATCTCACTTGATTTATTACCTCAGCAAACATTGTAAACATGAATTTTGGTCTCAACCGCTAGTTTCAAGTCGTCTACAATACAGCATGATGTTCATTTAGTAAATTATGGTTCCATTTAGAGTCAAATAGACTATAAGGCAAGGGATGCTTTATGGTGTTGCTACCTTGTGATTGAGGGCGCTACCACGGCGTTGTCCAACCTGGGAGTTGTTCGTGTTTTCACCTTCACCCTTTCACAGTGGTTTTTCATTTCATGAAAGTTAATTGTAACATTTTGATCGCCTAAAACTTATTCAGCGTTCGGTTGTACTTAGCTTCACCTCTAGTTTACAAAAAGCCAAGATGGTGACAGACAAAATACTGAACTCAAGGCTTCAAAACCATAGTCCACAAAGCAATGGGTGACTTCACGGTGACTACGTCCACAGACAGCCTATGGTCAGCACAAAAGCAAATAAGTGTACTTTCCAAAATATTTAACTATTCCTTTAACTGAATATTGAAACAAGTCAAAGTCTAAATATTATAGCTTATTTAGTCTATATAACATATTCCTATGTGAGTTTCCATCAAACCTATTTTGTTTAATATGTTTAATTTATTTTCAGACTTTGAAAAACATTTCAAGTTGACAGCACGGGTGTGCATGCTTGCATACATTTCGACAAGGTCTCAGTGTTGCAGTTTGGAGCTGGCTAAGATAGTATTAGAGTTCATCTCTCTCTCTCTCTCTCCATCCCTCTCTCAACCAGTGGAGGGATGCCATTAAAAATAATGAGCTTTCCTTCACCTCCCTGTGCTTTGCAGCCAGTCAACAGATTCTTCCACTCTGGCACAGAGTGCTCACTGTACCCAGGCAGAGGTTTAACAGTATTTTTTTTCCCCTTAACTTTTACAGTGTGAGAATAATTCCCAGTTGTGGCGAGTAACCCATTAATGGCTCATGTGCAAGTAGTTTACCACGATCGCCTGAGTGTGTTAAAAGTTGGGTTGTTCGTTGGGTCACAAACAGGGCAGGAAATTAAGTTTTTCCACCGGCTGGACACAGTGAGTGGTCCGATCCAAAAAGTCAACAGCCACTTTTTATATTTTAGCAGCCAGATGTTTTATGTCTTTTTATTTATTTGATTATAGAAAAAAAACTGTGTTGGATCTGTGCTTCATTCTCTGCCAAAGATTTTACCAGCATTTCCAGTTCTAACATTCATTTTCCACTGTAGTTGCAACCATTGTGTCACAGTTGCTGTTTTGGGAATAAACTTGTATCCTTGAAACGTTAATTGGGCTCAAGCACGTGACATGAACTTGTCATGTTATGGGTTCAAATCCTTGATCGTGACCTTGCCATGGAAGGCTGACAGAGCATGCATGCTGTTTTTCACCAGCAGCGTCTGATTCATACTCACACCTGTGGGGGCACTTTCAAGTGCAACTGCGGTTTTCTAACGCTGGCATCACTTCTGCTCTATACATCTGCTGCCTTTTTTTTTAATACTTCATTTTTTGTTTGGTTGACTGAATGACTTTATATCACTTGACATCATGGGAACGTCTCATCCAACTTTCACACGCTCTCTTTTTGTCCTATGGATCCGACTGCTCTACATGTGCACGACCCAGTGATGCTCCCCAGCATTACTTTCCCCATTAATCAATCTCATTTGACACAGTCGTATTTTTTTCCCCCTTTCCGCTCATCGATAGCTGAGCTGCCGTTATCAGGTCAGTGTATTTTCCACATGCAGGCCTCTCACATGTGGGACTGACTGGAGGGAAACTAAATGGGGCGACAAAGCAGCCACTGGGCATCACAGAAGTCCGGTTGGTTTCACTGTTTAATAACCTTATAATGAAAATGTCAACAACACGGCTCATGTCAAGTAAGGTGCAATATGAGTTACAATTTGGTGCACTGGTTTTAAAAAAAATGCTAATGTAACTGTGTGTTAAATGTGAATTTCATGTGGTAAAACCATTTCCAAATAATCATATAACAGCTGGTTTGGACTTTTCCATTCCAACAATTGCACCCTTGTTAGCTCCAATCCTTGCAATCAAAGCGCCAGAATCAAATCCAAGAGCATGTGTGCACTTAAGTGCATCAGTTAAATAAATCCCTTAAATAAAGTGTAGGAGCCCTAAAGAAAACACTAGAAATCCTGAAGACTAAACGGAGGATATTCACATTAATGTGGCAGCTTAAAAGTTAAAAAACAGGCACATACTGTAAAAAAAAAAAAAAAGAAGTGGGGGAATTTGTTTTCTTTTACTGAGATTAGTCGAAATACATTCTGACATCGTAACAGCAGCATTGCTGCTTTATGCTTCCATCCAGCCTCTCTTGACTGCGCTCAGCCACCTTTGTGTACACAGGCTGTCACGTCTGGACAATACTCCTGCAGCAACCCGGTTGACAGGGGCCCAGAAAAAACACACACATTCACTCTTTTGCTTTCTCTTTAGCAGGCACAGACAAGCTCACAAACACACACACACATGCACGTACATTTTTCAAAATTCCCACATGCACAGTCCCGTATCAGCGTCTGCTCCAGTAAAAACACGGCGAACCACTTGCCAATCAAGTGACTGGAGAGCAGACAGCTCAGGAAGGTCAAAGGTCGCTGGGATGTTTATATGTCTAATCATGAACGAGGAACTGAGTCTGTGTGTATGAAGCTCTTACATTACCATAAGCTTTGAATAGGCTGATTAAACCAGAACATATGGCAGAAATGATGATCATCCTATCTTCTCCATCCTTCTTCCTGTCTCCCTGTTCTTCCTCGTCTCTTTGACAGGTGTTTCCAAGACCACTGGCTGCTAGCTATTCTTAACATACGCTTATATGGCTCCCACACTTAAAGCCCCTTTAAACTTGGTTTCAAATCTTTATTTAAAAAAAATAAAAATCATTATTCATAACTAAATAAGCACTATCAAAGTTTTGGAAAAAGCCTTCAATGAAAACATCCTTAGATATTAACTCTGATGGCTAAATGCTGTCATCGATTAGCTGTGAGTGTGGGGTATTGTTATTACTATTCTTGTGGGTGCACAGAACTATTTGACGTCAGCTTTTTCCACAAGAAGAGCGACTGAAATAGCCAACATTGTTCCAACTTTGGCAGAAACCTTTGTATTCATGTAGGACCCCATTTCTCATAGTAAGAAGCTGATTGAGAAAATATGTTTCCAGGGCCTTTAAAGGGCTGCAAAAAAAAAAAAAAAAACTTGGCCAGAGAAAACCACACTGCTCTGTGTCTTTCATAACCCCTCGGCTTCCTCCTCCTCCTCCGTCTCTCTTTGCGAGGAGAAATCACTGTACGTCCATGGCAAATGTCTTTCATAACCCCTGACTTCCCCTTCTCATTCTCAAGCCTTTGCTCTGCTTCTCAACGAAGCGAGACGAGTAGTAAAGTTGTCATCTTTGCAACTGAAGTGGGTCAACATTTATCTAGAGCCGGCTGGGACGGGACTCAGCCCGAGGATGAGGAGTCTATATAGAGGAGTCATATCTGGGCAGGATATAGTCCTGTGCTCACTATATGTAATGTAGAATCAGACCAATTATAGGCTATTTTTAAACTGTACTGGGCTTTAGCCACACGAGCACAGTACAATATATTTTATTTCTTTGTGCAGAGTACAGAATCACCAAAGTGTGCCAGTTAAATATGTATTCGATATTATAGTTTCTAATGTAGTTCCACTTGCTTTAGTAATTTTCTGGGAACGGTATCTTAAATAAGGCAGAATATATGATCTTGCGACTACTGTTATCAAAGAAAACTGGCCTAATGTTTCTTGTTTTATGATATATAACCTACAACTTTGGGACTTTCGGACCAATGTATAATATATTTACTGTAATAAATCATAAAATGGCCATGCTATGTCATCAGCGATTAAGGAAACGTGAAAATTTAAATACCGGCTTCTCCGACAACAAGGCTACAGCCGGTGTGATCTCTGTGGAAATGTCTATTCCGGTCCGGAACGTCTGTTTTTGTTCTGGCTGGTGTGATCCCGTCCACGGCCCATTTCAACACCCTGTTGCCACATATGAAACAAACTGGCACGCAAACACAGCCTTCTGCCTGCAGATAACAACATTAGACTCTGCCAGACTTGAAAACCCTTAGCACATCTCTCTCTGGTCCGTGTGCGGCTGGGTTATCAAGGCAGGGAGTATTTGAGACACAACCCAGTGAAGGGGTTCCGACTACTACTACTACTGGACAGAGGCTAATACGGGCGTGTCTAGAAGGTAACTCTCAAATTGTGAAACCGGAGGAGTGGACGGGCCACGGCTCCAATGTTTTGAATTTGAACTGCCGTTACCCATTTTAAACGCTAGCTTTCAGTCCTACATATTGCTCCTTTAAGTTTGAGTTGTGCAATACTGAAAAATATCCCAATATGTTTGACTCAATACCTTGGCTGCAACACAGGATTTACAGTCCTCTGAAAACATGTGTGGATGTGACTATAGGTTAAAACCAGTGGAAGTTTGATGGAAAATGGACGTAAATACAGAAGAGACGGAACAAAGAAAGAACGACTCGGACACATGGTAGTAAAGCTGTCACAGCAACCACAGAAAAAAATGAATTGTTATACATTTTGGGCAAAAAGCTTATTCACTTTCTTACCAAGAGTTAGGTGAGGATTGATACCACTCTCCATGATTGTGTGGTAAATATGAACAGTCATAAAGACTCGAAATGGGGGGAAATGGCTGGTCTGGCTCTGTCAAATGTAACAAAATCAGCTTCTTTAAAGCTATTTCCCCAAATGTTGAACTATTCCTTTAATGGAGGAGCTATTCGCAGAGGAACTCATCTTTAACTCTCTTGTTTTTCTGTGATTGTTGGTTGATACATTCTGGTAAATGGCCTGTTTCAGTGAAGACATCTGCAGGCAAGGTGACATAAAAGTGGTTGAGGATTTAATGAGACTGTTGGAGAGGTCGAGGAGTTTCACACTTAAATATGTGGCTTTTATGCCACATGTGGGGAGAAATGAGGATCCACCCAGCGCACGATTTTACGTCTCATTTGATGTCAATATGTGAGAACTGTTTAAAACAAAAACACTCGAAAACATGAAGAAGAATTTGCACGATATATCTGTCAAGATTGACTTTGACCCCGGAGGCAAGAAACTATTAATACACAGTATAGGATTCAGTCCTTAAGTGTTTACTGCGAGGATTTCAATTATCTGCTTTCCTTTCTGCTGGATATACTGTGTCATTTTGTAACAAAACTCCTCAAACAGTGAAAAAACTCATTACTGCTAATGCGTCTCCTTGGCAGACAGTTTAGCTCACAGGCAGGCACTTTATCAAACAGCGCTGAGTGTGGATGACAGGCAGCATGTCAGAACCCACCTCCGACTAAAACATCCACACAGTCACTTTGCACATTGCTTACAGTAACAGGGTATTAAAAAATAGCCCGGAGCTGCATCCAACGTGAGGTTTTATATGCTGCTGTCTTTAAACGTTCTCATCAAAATTGCATAAATTAGTCACAGGAGGGGGAGAATTGTAATACAGATCGGATGTTGCCCTTCAGCGTCACAATTACACCGGAGTTTTATGCTTCATTATATTTTATATTGGTTCTCCTGCTGGTGCACAGCTCTTTTTCTTAACGTGAGTGGATCATATGAACTGGCACGATGGAGGGTGATATACTCATTAACATCATCAACCTCTTGGTCATGTGGTGAAGGTGCTGTTTTCTCTCAGATAAGGAACTCAATATGCAAATATGACCCAGGGTCATTTGGTGGACACTTATGGAATGAAACATTCACACTTTTACAAATAAGTTTAATAAGTTTAAGTCTGTTTTTACATTACATTTAAAGGAGTAGGAAGTGACTGATTATTATTGTGTTTTGTCTCCATCTAGTGGTGATTAGTGGACAGTACAATAACCAAAAATGAGTGAAAATGGGAAGTGACCCAAATTCCATAAAAAACATTAATTCTAATTGTTAGTATGCAAGTGTGTTCCTAATGTAAAATGACAAAATGAAATATACTGAAAGCACTCACTGTGCACATGACAACTACTACATTATAGCCTTCATAACGGTAGGATTTATTGCAGGACTGTGGTATCAGACTGCATTAGTTGTGGCTATCTAATAAACTAATAAATAAATAGAAATAGAATACCCATTCTATTTAGTATGCCAGGAAAAGATTTAGTTTGACCTAATACATAGTATGTCAAATGCAGTATGCCAAAAATACCAGGATGTCCTACTACAGCTGGTCACATTCTGGACCCACAATTCTCTGCACAGGAGGGTCAAAGTTCAAGCTGCAATGTTATGAAGTAGTATGTCCCAACTGTATGCAACAGTACGTACTTTGTCAGGGCAGCTGCAGTATGTACTAAAAGTAAAAAGGAAAAGTATGTGATTTGGAACGTAGCCTGAGTGTAAGATGAGTGCTGATCGATGGGCACCATTGTGTCCCACAATGCAATGCACAATGGAAATGGTGACAGCTGGTGAAAAGTCAAACTAATCGTGGATCGTAGCGAAACACTTTCAGAAAGCCAAAAAAATACAGCATTAACTATTTTTGTTTGTTCAAAATAGAAATGTGCGTCTGTATCTTTTTGGCACTGCACCTGATCCTTCTCTAGACAACATAAGAATGTGGGATAGTAATTACGATTACTTATTTAGCAAAGAAATGTATTTTGTTATCTTGGAAGATATCAAAATTATTTCTTCTACCAATTATCACAAATCCTACAGTGAGAGAAATTAACTCTGGAGAGGCAAAACTGAAGATTTTGGAGCCTATTTATTTCATATTTGTAAAACTTACAGAATCGCAGATTTAAAATC
>CAKALG010022852.1:0-12086 GCA_916700815.1 Helicolenus hilgendorfi
GCATTAACACCAGCGCTGTGTGTGTTTGTGACGTGTGTCTGCATGCCCGATCCACTCTCCTCACAAATCCTCCAGGTCATGCCACTCGTGCTCGGAGTGAAGCTTTTCGTGAGCTCGAGCTTTTAATTTTTTAGTGGCTCGTATGCTTGTTAACTTAACCTCCGAGTGACCCCGGTGATGTCAGTCTACCCGGGGCCGCCAAGCCCGGCCCCCTTTTTATTTTTTTTCTCCTTCTTCACCAGCCAACAAAATGTCTCAGCGATGAATTCAATGATAGGAATGGGACGTAATTACAGAAGCAACATGAAAAGCCTGGGTCTTTGCATAGCACGGTATTCCCAGCGGGGCAGATTAACGTGATGGGGATGCTTTGGATAATGCATTGTGCTGCGTGTGCTATCTTGGTCTCTAGGGACACCTTTTAACGTGTTAACAAGCTTGTAAATATTTTTTCAATTTCAAACCGTATTCCTTCCGTAATTAACAGCGGTTCGATAATTAACGGTGGGTTAATTATAGAAGGTTTGTTGAAGTTAATGGTAACAATTCGGAGGTCTGCAGCACATTTTCCTCTTTCTTCTTTCTGATCCCTTTTGTTGGATATTACAAATGCAGAGATGGATGGAGAGCGACAGAGAAGCAGAGAGCGGGAGCAGCGGGAGCCGCTAATGTAAATGCAGATGAAAAGGATCATATATTCCCCTAAACAGAGAACACATGCTGGCGCTGTGGCCTCTGGATCTTGTCTCTGTGGAGAGCCGGCTACAGCATCCCCCTGAACTCCTCATGTCGTACCAGATCACAGCAAAAAAGGAAAGGGAGAGGGAAGGAAGGAGGAGTGGAGGGATTGCATTTGACATTCAGCCCCCCTCGTCCCCCCCAGTCATCCATTTAACCCTGCCACCGCGGCTTGTGCAATATTAATGCCCTTAAACGCAGATGAGGTGAAAATGTGTCTGAAGGAGCGGATCCCTGTAGGGAGGGCAGCTGCATGCATGCACGGGGTTATGAACACACACACACACACACACACACATGTGGATATTCAAACACACCTGCACAAGTCATACTAATTCGTTTCGAGGCATTTACATTCAGTTGGTCTTTTCAGCCAGATGTATGGATGTGTAGAGTCCACTATACTATACATGATCTATCCAGCAGCCGGCCTGCCTGAGTGTTTGAGCAGGCTCTGTTTGAAACTGAAACAGGCTTAGCGGAGATTTAGGGATCAAGGTGTGTTTATGTGAAATCCTAAACCAGCTCAAATGCTGGGCTATTCCGCCAAATACCCCCTGAATACTTGCTCGTGTGGCCCGGGCCCTTTGCACTCCGAGTGGAATGTTGATCTAAGAGGGAAGAGGAGGCAGGTGAGAGTTGAGGGGTGAGGGCAGGAAATCGATTTAGTCCCATGTTACCTGAATAATGAATGAGGCGCTCTGTCCAGAGATCGCAGGGCTGTAGCTGGCAGGTGTTACAAAGAGAAATGTGTGTTTTTTGAGTCTGCATCGCTTTAGGTTTAACATGTTTTTTTGTGTGCATTTTTAATTTGTGCGTAAAAAAAACCTGAGTGGAAATGCCAGAAATTACTAGTTAGTGGCTCGTTAAGACCAGTGGGCTACCTCCGGGTCTGAAAAGTGAAGCCAATGTGGAAGTGTTTTAAACTTGCATTCTTTCTAACAGCCAGCAGGGGGCGACTCCTCTGGTTGCAAAAAAAAGTCAGATTGTATAGAAGTCTATGAGAAAATGAGCCTACATCACTTCTCACTTGATTTATTACCTCAGTAAACATTGTAAACATGAGTTTATGGTCTCAATCGCTAGTTTCAAGTCTTCTTCAATACAGCATGATGTTCATTTAGTAAATTATGGTCCCATTTTAGAGTCAAATAGACCATAAAGCAGGTTATGCTTTAGGGCGTGGCTAGCTTGTGATTGACAGGTCGCCGATCTGGGAGTTGTCCGTGTTTTCGTCTTACAACTTTAACCCTTTCACGGCGTGTTTCCAGTTCATGAAAGTTAATTGTTAAATTTAGGTCACCTAAAAAGGTCTTATTCAGCATTGGTTTGTACTTAGCTCCGCCATCTCGTGTCACTTCTGGTTGCAAAAAACGAAGATGGCGACGACCAAAATTCTGAACTCGGGGCTTCAACACCAATGGGTGACGTCACGGTGACTACGTCCACTTCTTATATACAGTCAATGTGTGAGACCATTTTAGTTTAGGGAGTCAACATGCTAACATTTGCTAATTAGTAGTAAATACAAAGTACAGCTGAGGTTGATGGGAATGTCATTAGTTTTGAAAGTATTTAGTAATAAATCAAAGTATTGGAGTCTGGACCAAAGTGGTGGACCAATCGAACAGCCATCCCAAAAATTGCATATTCATAAAGAGAAGGGTGTGATAATGGCTGATGTGAAAATATTTCTCTAAAAGGCTACATGTTGACTTTGTACCTGCTTTTGCTTCCTCCGCTGTAGACAAAGCATTCAGTTCTCTGCTAAACTCCTCTGGAAAGCCCCAAAACACCCCGCTGGATCAGCAGAGATATATTTAAATGCAGCAATGAAATGCTGTGATGTAGCAGAGTAACAGCTGCTCTGATTCATTGTGTAAGCCTGTAACGTCCTTGTGAATATATTCACTTATTCTCATTTTGTTTTGCTTTGCGCAACATTTGAATGGAAGCATAACTATAATGACCTCTCTAGTACAGTACTTCAGGGAGCAGCATACTCATGTCAAAGTGGGCCACACCTTTTAGCCCCGTTCCAACCCCCAAACCTTCACCTCATCCCACCCCGAGCAGGCTGAGCAAGAGTCCCACATTGCTTTTGAAGCTGGACAGAGTGGCCACAAAACTGCCGCTGGATGAGCTTTCTGTGTTCTCCAAACCCAATTCAGCTGCTGCAGTAACAGCGAGTGCTCCCAGCGATTTCATATTCTGTTTTATTCTGTGAAAAAGCGTGTTCGAGGCGTCTCGGGGATTGATGGAAGTAGTCGTGGCGGCGGTGGTGAAGGGGAGAGGGGAAGTGCCAAACAAGAGAAGAGGGCTTTTGGGGAGGGGAGTGAGCGCAAGGCAACTCTGTAACGCTCTGCAACTTTAACTGTCGCGGAGTGTAGAAAGAGCAAGAAGTTATTCTGTACCCCAAATACTTACCATTAAGTCCCTCTGAACCTCTGGGAGCATTCTGCTGTCACCACCGCCCTCGGCTGGCTTTTACGGGGTGTCTTGCTTGGATGTTTTATTGACATGCGGGTTAAAAAAAACAGAACAATCAGTCGTGCGAGTGAAATGTAACGGATTTGAACTTGTGACACTTCTGGGGTGTGAAGGGAGGGGTATGGAAAGACTTTCAGATGGGTGGGGTCACCAACATTGGTCATGCCACAGTACTGGATGAGGTCAGTGCTGCCCATAGCACCTCTCCCACATTGAGAGCTGAAAACCACGCAGTGCAAACATTCACTTTCAAGCCCAACTCCCAAGAAAACACAAAAATGAGGGAGTGCCTTTTTTTGCGAGGCAATGCCCCGTGAGTGACCTCTCCCTTTTCACAGCTACTGTACTCTAACACATGCCTCTGTCACAATTACTTTCACATCACAACGCAGACAAAAACACATGCATGCACACACGTATGCGCTCTCATGAGGATGTTTCCTGCACAGGCAGCGGTGATGGGGTGACAAAGACTAGGGCTAATATTGGCTCTTAATATTTGATGTGCTGAGAGCAGCTTAGTGTGTGTTTTTCATCAGGATGTCTCTGCCTCTCCCGCTGTGTCTCGGGTCAGAGATTGTAAAGAGACTTTTAGATTGCTTAAAGAAATAGCCGTGTAATCTACTTACATCATTGATTCATCTTTTATCCAATTGCGTTTCCTTTTGTAACCTTACTCCAGGCTATATCTCTTCATAGAAAGAAGAAGCAGCCTCTTAAATGTTTATCGACAAAGTCTCTACATATTCAATTAACGGTCTTTAGGTATTGTAGGACAAGTATCGCAATGGATTTCATTGCTTCGCTACAGTATGTTTTGAATTTGCAGCTAGGGCTCCCCTTTTTTTTTTCATGGAAAGTTGTCAAAAATTCAAAGATATTTCTTTTTTTTTTCTTTCAAAGATCCCAGAAGACACAGTATTTGATGTCATTGTTTGTTGCAGGAAGGGAAGCAGTGTGTGCTGTAGCCCAAATAATTGGTGGAGGATTCTCAGCAGGGGAAGGTAAACTGAAAGTGACACCAGGGTGGAACGCTCGGCATGATGCCTTCTTCCTTTCAGCACTTGAGCTGAAAACTACAGACCCTCTACAGTTCCACGGGAGCACAAGTGAGCGCTCCCTGACTGGAGAGAGCCTTTGGCAGACCATAACGCTGATTCCCCCCCTCTCTCTCTTCCCATTAATCTTTTATATCCAGGGCTAAATATGAGCCGAGTTGATGTGACTCTGCGTCTGTGTTGGGGGCAGGCTGAGTAGGGGGGGAGGCCTGTTGAGGTTAAGTGCTCTGGTGTCTGCGACTCAGGGGAGAAGAAAACAGGGAGGGGTGCGTTCAGGGCTGAAATTGAGGGTGGGAGAGGAGGAGACAACTGAAAGATCGTCCCATGAGGGGAGACCTCAAAGCCGGGGTAAGGTTTTATGAGTTTGGCCTCTGTGCCACACGTGTGCATGCTCACACCGATACATGCGCAGGCACGTACAGGTGGCGAGCCTCCAACAAAAAGCTCGCCTTAATCCAGACAGCTCTCATGTTTCTGTCTTTTAAAGAGGCTCCTCTCAGAAGGGGGTGCGAGCCTGATATTCAGGCTATTGTAATCCAAGAGAAGTTTGTACATTTTTAAAATTCTCACAGCAGAGGTTTTGATTTCTGGGCTGCTGCGGATTGTCATGGGGCGCTTCTACAGCGGCCGCGGCGTTTTTCAAAGCTCTGTGTGATTTCTATCGCTGGTGAAATTTGAAGGGGAGTGCTGGGGATGCAGTGGAGCGTACAGTAATTCTCGCAGTCTCTTATTTTGTCTCTCGCTCGGCACCTCTGCGCACACACGACGAGACGCAGCGAAAAGTCCCCGCTGTGATGCTAGATTATATGTTACTAGTGGATGCTGATTGAAGCCCGCGCGTCTGCGTCTCCCCGTTCGCATGAGTGTGTGCACACGGAGCACCCTGATCATCATATCAAAACAATAATGAGAAGAAAAGTCAACATTGTTCTTCGCCACGCTCCATTAACAACAGCAGAATCCATAATCGAATTCATTTTCAGGCAGCTTTATTTAATAAAGTGGGATAGGCCTGGTACCTCCATTACCATAATGCTACTTAACATTAATCTTGGTCATTAGAGAAGACTGACACAATCCCCAGGCGTACCAGTTGTAGGAATTAGGGATGAACTGAGGGAAGAGAAGTGCTTATAACTGGAATAATGTCTTTGCTCCTGTTTTTCAAATAGAGACTTGATACAAAAATCCATTAATGTATCTGGAAGTATTGACGCTGCTAGCTGTGGTTTGGAGGTGAGGGTTTGATCTACCGCTGTGGATGTAAACAACTCATTAGGAAGAGAGCAGGACGCCTGCTGACTGGCAGCGACAGCAGGGGGTTCTGGGGATAGCTGGGAACATGTTAACTATCTCACTATCACTATATCTCCTCTATTCCACCTCCATTGGCTCATCAGCCGCCAGAGGCTTACTTTTAGAGATGTGGGGCTATAATTGTGTCTTACTCACAATACCCACCCAGCTCTATCTCTCTCCCCTTTACCTGCTGATTGAGTCTGAACCTGCTTTCAACTCCCCTTGTTACACTCCCTCTTGCATTTTAGTCATCCTTTTTCATCCCACCTTCTTACCTCTACCTTTTTTCCCTCCCTTGCAAGGCTGCCTCCTCTCACACATCCTTGCTCTCTTAATCAATAACCTCAGCTCCTTCTCAGCATTCTGCATTTCCTCCCGCTCCCTGTGTCTCGCTTCTCCTTTGAAGAGGATGTCAGACAGTCTTCGGCTCCGTCACTCCAGAGGCGTGACCTCTCGGCGTACCTCTTTTTTCCCCCCCCTCTCCACATACGATATCTCTTTATCATCACTCTTGAGTCACATCTCCATCTTATGAGCTTAATAACAAAGATATTGCGTGCTCATCCCATTCCTCTTGTCTCGGCCAGGGATCGGTAAACATCTATTGTTTGATTACGGTGACACCTTTGAATAGAAAGGTTATGAATTTTGCGTTGTGTTTTGATGCAGCATCCAGTATAGGTAACAAATGTATTTAACCTCCAGAGCCAGAGGAACGGGGTGTCTTTATGATGCATTTCTCACAGTTTAGCCCACTAAAAGCACAGTTCTGAGTAACACGGTGCTTCAGATGCGGACTTACAAATCCATTTTGATTTTCACTGTGATCAATAACTCAGCAGGGCAAGGCAGCTTTATTTATATAGCACGTTTCAAACGGAGGCAATTCAAAGCGCTTTACATAGGCTAGGAAAAACACATTAAAAAAACTAAATAAAATCAATTAAGATGGGATAAAATGCGATTTGAAAAAGAGATTAAATAAAATATAAATAGACAAAAAAGATCAGAAGAGACCAGAAGTACAGTTAAAGTGCAGTTACAGTGCAGTAATAAGTTGTAAATTGCCCCAAATTCAACAAAGGAAGTAATGGTTCAATAGAGAAACCACTTAAAGGCACAGGAGAACAGCACAACTTTTAATTTAGATTTTGATTCTTAGGGGCGCCTCGATAGCTCACCATGTAGAGCCATAGACTATAAAATAGACGTCACCCGGGTTTCTGAAGAGCCATTGTGAAGCTCAAAGCAATCAAGTTGTGCAGAACGGATTGAGTTGCGCCTACATTTATGAAACAACACGAAGGCTCCATAGTCCGAACCAAAATGGCAAACTTTATTACTCCTTTCAACCTTGACAAAGGCAGCATGGACCAGATCCACTCCTTCTGTTCTTACCTTTCACAATAAAAGCCCTAGACTTATAATATTCGCAGATGAGAATTTTGCATTTTCATCTTGTTTATTCGTCATGCCCCCAGTATGTACAGACCTTACCTCCCGACTAATCCACAAATGGGTAGAGAGGTGGAGCCGAGTTCGGCCCGGGTGATGCAGCAGAGGAGACAGCTAGCTGCAAAAGACCTGAGAAGGCACCCACGTCACTCAAAGCGGCCACGCCCTCAATTATGCTAAACTTTAATATGATTTAAACGGGTGAGTTACAGTATATAAAAATCTCACCCCGTACAGTTGTCATGAACGGGGAAATTAGCTATAGAGACCAAAACTGTCTTTTGCACCAGGCTGTTTATTTCTGCCGTTAAGTTGGGCATTTGAACCATGGGGTCTATGAGGATTGACTCACTTTTGGAACCAGCCTCAAGTGGGCATTTGAAGAGCTGCAGTTGCTCACTTCTCAGGACCGGAGGTTGCCGCTTGGGTAGATTGCGTACCATTAATGCTGAGTTGTTGCTGCAGTGGCCTAGGTTCGAGTCTGGCCCAGGGCCCTTTGCTGATTGTCACCCCCCAGCTCTCTACCCTGCCTTTCCTGTCTCTCTCTATTCAATGCAAAAAAAATAATCTTAAAAAAAAGAGGTGATTCCAAAAGTTCTAAGGGCCTTACTGTATTTGTATTATTCAAAGATATCAAAATGTATTTTGTCCAGAGATGGTTAAGTGATAAACTAGCAGCCGCATTTTAATTTTTAAGTACAGGAATATTGTACTCAGTTATCTTGGCTCCTGTTAGAACTCTGGCAGCAGCGTTCTGAATTAGCTGAAGTTATCTAATCTTGTCTGGACTTCTAATTCTTGCTATTTGTTTGAAATGATAAAATGTGGATTTGGTATTGCCTTGATGTGGCTGCTGAAGCTCAGATCTGAATCAATTGAAACACCAAGATTTCTAACGTGGGTTTTCATCTTCGTAGCTCCAGAATCGAGCTGACCAAGAACTCTCATTTTTTCCTCTAAATACAATGATTTCTGTCCTGTCTTATTTAATTGAAGAGAATGTAATTGCATCAAGCTATTTACTTGCATTGATAGAGTGAGTCTAAGAGACCATAGTCACTTGGTGAAAGAGCAAAGTAAATCTGAGTATCATCTGCGTAGCTGTGATAAGCACCACTATTGTCACGTATGATTTGACCTAGAGGGAGTATGAACAGGTTCAATAATAGCGGCCCGAGAATCGAACCCTGGGGGACTCCATATGTCATGGTGATCTGCTCTGATTTATGATCACCAAGATCACCAACATCATCAAAAGCAGCACCAGAACTGATGTTTTACCTGAATCAGTATTCAGACGACTGTCATTTAACACATTTATTAGTGCAGTCTCAGTGCTGTGATGTTAGAAATCTGTTCAAAAGCCAGTTTACCTTTTTAAAAAGTTTGTTGAATCAAAACAGCTTTCTCAATATTTTTTTTCCAATACAGGGAACATTAGAGATGGTAATTCTGATCTGTAATTATTTAATATTGAAGGATCTAGGTTGCCCTTTTTTAGAAGGAGCTTAACAACTGCAGTTTTCAGTGATTTTGGAAAAATGCCTGATAATTAGTGCTCTCGCCATGCAGAAAGAGTTGCCGTTGGTGATATATTGATCGGGAGAATTAGTTCATGCATGCTAATGAGTCCTCTGATCCAGTAAAGAGGATCTTTAAAATGTGAGTTTCAAATGATGATGTCAATACTGATATGTGGGCTGCAAGAGGAAAACATGATGTAGGACTCAAAGATTGATTTTAAGGTTACATTTTGTGCGTTTCAGGACGGCTGTATCGCAACTTTTACCATTCCTCTTTGCTTAAATATTAATTGGACTCAACATGAGCCAACACTGACAAAGTTTACTGTGGTTTTTAATCATTTACTTTGATTTATCTTTTTTTAGCCCTCCAGATCTCTTTTCATTCAACGCTATGTTTAGTCAAGTTGTCTTCACTACTTCCAGCCAGTCAGTTAAGCCGGGATTAGTGTCTCTTTGTCCCCCTGACTGGCATCGCATCCCTGTGACAGACCTGAGAGGCACAGGAGTCCCATCAGATCAACCATACTAATTAACTGTTTAAAGAAACTGGGGGCGAGAGTCAGGAGAAAAAGCTTTCAGTCCCCTTCAAAAAGCCATTAAAAGGGAACAGGGGAGGGGAACTAAGTGACACAAGAGGGGTGGTGTGTGCGGTTTTATCGATGGCCTGGAACCGGAGTCCTTTTTGTATGTATGCGTGTGTGTGTTTATGTGGCGGGGAGAGGAGATTACGAGGCTCTGTGTTTACGGTGCAGGAATGAGGAGCCTTCTGAAAGATCCCAGACGTGAGCAACTTAACCTTTGACCTCTGTATACTGAGCTCAATCAGAGATGGCAAACATAGATTCTAGGTAGAAAGAATACAGGGAGAATCAAACAGACAACTGAACATACCTAAGGGAAAGTCCCGCACTCATTGTTAACTCCATTTAGCTCGGTGATCGACCTTCATTCATACCCAGTGAATCAGCCGCTTTGTTTCTGCTCCTGAGCGAGTTTACTTCTCGAGGCTGTGCACACAGTGATATAATATGATTGTTTCTAATGCAGTCGCTTGTTTTGCAATAGCGAGTAGCTCTGTAGCATCAGATTGAAGCGTCTTCATAATGTGTCGTCCGTAGCGTCACCGCCTGTTCTAATCACCACCGCTGCAACAAACTCTAGCATAGTAAACATGCATGTCACCTTTTCCTTCCTCCTTACTCTCTCTGCAGTGTGTTTGTGTGTGTGTGTGTGTGTTTGTGATTGCCGGCATTGTAATTAGACGAAGGGCTATTATCCAGTAAAGATGTTTTCCCTCACAGACCAGCGGAACACTCGCCTTGAGGATTTTGCGGCGCTGAGAGTTAATAATAGAAACGTTCAGGTTGAGTAGAGGCAGCATTTCCACAGGGCTTCGTTTAGTAATAAAAAGCCCCCGTCAGTGTGCAGTGGACACTCACACACACATACTGGCACACACACAGAGAGAACATTGCACACCCTGTCAGAAAACGGCAGAGTTGTGTCTCAGGCTTTGACATCCTCAGCTACAATGATTCTACTAGGTAAAACACGTAAAATCCTCCTTCAATATTCATCTTATTTCTTTACAAAATCCCCCTGCCCGCCATCATATACTGTAAGCGGCCATATGGTGTTATTACTGCACGGCAAATACACTTGAACAGACGCACAGACACAGAGCGGCGGAGACAAAGCCATGTTAGAGTCGCAGGGATGCCTCGGTGTGATGTATGATCTTCATTTCCCCCCCACGGGCCATCTCCAGCTCAGCATCAGCCCATAAGACAGACAGAGGAAATGAACGCTGGGGAATTTATCTCCCATGCTGGCATTGTTTCTGCCTGGTGAGCTCTGAATTAACACATTTATTAAAGTGCCGGGTTGAGACCTCCACTTATTACAGGGCAGAACTGCTGAGCAGGGACTGTGTGTTATGTGTTTTTGTAAAAGTGCAAATTGAAATGAAAGCAGTAGATTAGCGAATTAAATGGAAAATTAAAAGGAGACTATCATCACCCGGATTTACACCGAGGGCCGGAGAGGCCATTGAAACGCACACACACCGCATACACACACAAAAAGAAATGGGGAATTTGTACGTTCGTTGACTCGATTGAATGTGATGCTATAGTCTCGACATACAGATAACTTCTGCTTTTCCAAGTCACTCGGAGAGCAGTTTGCCATTTCTCTGTATACATTTTCTGTGTGAAGTTGCGCAGGAAGTCGCTGCTGTCAACATTTGTCACTTCAAAGCAAGTCGCACTGAGAGACACATGCTGGAGGGGGTAGCAAAGGTCTTAGCTTACAGGATTGTGTATGCATGGAGTATTTTGTGTCATTTCTGTCTTTTTTTTTGCACAAGATTTTGTTTCCCGGCTGCGTGGTGGTTTAGTCGAGCTCCATTTGAAACTGACACATCCCTGTACAATTTTTAAGCAGAGTTTGGCACAAAGAAGGAATAATAAACGAGGAGTCAGTCCAGTTTGGGCGGTTCGAATGTGTGTATTGGATCATGTTTTAGCAGGTTAGTGGCTGGTGCAATAACTATTGTACTATTATACAGAAAGCTTGGATAAACATGGCTGAACTCTGTAGGGATGCACCGATACTGGATTGGATACTGATTCAAATAGCTGGATTTGGTATCGTCACAATGGAGCCGATCTTTATATACTGGGATTTGATTCCTCTTTAAGTTTTGACCAATTTGTTACTGCATAAACAAGGTTTACACTTGTTGATTTTGAAGATTTTTTACCAAGTCGCTGGTGTACGATTTATTATTTTAACAATAACTAACAATTTAGTAAATTTAAATTGTGTATTTATTGGTCACATTTTGTTTTACAAAGTTAGTAATGCAATTTTTAAGTCGAGCCTGATGTTGCCTTACACATAAAAGAATGATCACAGTCACTTCCACGGTATCGGGACTGAAAAAGTTTAATCAATGCACCCCTACTGAACACATGGGCGCAGGTTCAAACCCTCAGGCACCAATCACAATCACCCTAGCACACAAGCAACTAATTTAGGGCCTCTGACAGAATTTAGCAAGTGGCAACTTTATAAACACTCATTCTTTAACTGGATTTCCCTCAGTAGCTCCCTTTCCAAACATGTCAACATCCAGTCAAAGTTTAGAGAGGCAGCAGAGCAGGAAATCTCCCTGATTAATGATTGGATCGCCTCATAAACTCAGTAAGCATGATTTGCCAGCAGTTGAATATACCGCTGATTCTTGATCAAACTCAGATGTTGCAGGACTGAGAAGCCGTGTAAGGCCCAGTGGTATGAAACCCCTTCTCTCATTTCCTGTGGTGTTTCCTGCTCTTTTCTATAGCGACTGTGCTGCCTCTGTCTCTGGGGCTGGAAGGTGAGGCAGTAGCTTTGATTTGATGCCCGAGCATCGGTCTTTAACGTTGCCCTCCAGCCCTGTTTTCTCCTCTGCCCTGGACTGATGTCTCAGGGGCACCTCATCTCCTGTCTCCCTCGCTCCTTCATCCACCCCGCC
>CAKALG010022855.1:0-19387 GCA_916700815.1 Helicolenus hilgendorfi
CCGGTGAATGTGGGAGTTTCTGCGTGGTCTGCGATGGCGAGTTATGCCTCAGATGTGCTAGTGTTCTCTGTGTCTGTGTGCGTCTTTTCTTGTGGTTAATGATGACCACGTCTGTACAGTATGTAACGGGGCCACAAGCCACATCCATTGTGTTCCCCACTGAGCTGAAAGGGAGTGTAGGTGGTGTGTGTGTGCGCTTTGTTGTGTCTATGATCTTAGAAAAATACACACAAACAGCTCCAAACATTTTATCCCTCTTGTCGCCGAGGTAAGTGAAAACTTTCCCTGTAATTTGATTGGTTCCAGGAGGGGAGGATAGATGGTATATTTGGTTATACAGGACAGTGGTTATACATTTATATTTCTTATGCATGTAGAAAAGGCTTTACTCTGGAGAATGCTCCCCAAAATGCAACCAACCAGCGTTGCAATATATTCTTCAGGGAACACAATAAACCCCTGTGGTGTATATACGGAACAGAGCCCAGCAGACTCATACAGTATCACTGAGATGTGGAGTATACATAATGCACAAGGCAAGAGATGCTATCGCAAGTTATGTTTACTAAGAAATCATAGCAGGGATGATGCTGGTGTGCCGGAGGAATAAATCAGCATAACCTGTCACAGCAGCAGCAGCAGCGGTGGCGGCGGCATGAATGATCAGAGGAGAGTGAGAGAGCGAGCCTGTCGGATTATATAACCCCAGTCAGCTGATACTGATCAGCTGATGGCGTGTGCGACTTCGCTGCTCTGCCTGAACTAATGGTGGTGTTCCGCAGGTTTCGCTCAGCTCTCCGTCCTCACGCCTCTCCCTCCATCATCGTCTTGTGATCGTATCGCCAAACTCTTTCAAACTCTCTACCCCCTGTCTGTCTCGTACGGCGCTGCTGCATCCTTGTCTGTTTGTGTGTCTGTGTGTTTGTGATACTGAATTCTTACTTTTTTGGAACCAAATAATGCTCGTTGCAGGGCTCATCATTTACCCGCTTCACCGAGGCAAGTAACCTCTGCGTTCAGACAAGTGGAACGCCTCGTGATGTGATGTAATAGTGATCGATAACCGATAGTTATTGGCCGATATTCAGTAAAAAAAATATGCAATCGGGATTTCGGCATTAATGCGTTCTAGTCGACGATCCCTGATAATGACTTCTGGGGATATACAGGTCCCTTTGTAATCACCTTATTTTGAAAACTGGACTGAGTCACACATGTATACTTGTGTAAACCCAAAGTGTTTTCATACTTAACTGTATGTGTAGTGTTTACCGCTTTGGATGTAACATGTGAGGGTGCAGGTCGTATCCACGTGGAACCTACGCCGTTTTCTGCTTTGTCGTTCCGGCTCATTGCGGTTTGTTTTGGTTGACGGATATGGAACCGATATGATGTAACTTCCCTCTACATCTGCAAAGACTCAAGTGAAGCAAATATATCGATTCTGGCATTCAAAAATATATTTCAAATCATAAAAAAAAGAATTGCGATACATAGGTGAATCAAAAAAATTTCATATCAGAGAGGGAATTACAGTATGACCTGTTTAACTTCCTAACACTACCTCTAAACAGATTGTAATACATCATTAAAACTACTAATGCCAAGCTTCTGTAGAAAGCAACCAGACGTGGTGATTTTTGGAGTTTTATTTTGTTTCTGTTGAGTTTGAATGAAGTGTGTTTTACCGTGAACATTGAGGTAAAATTATGGTTTCTGTCAATGGAGTCTGGTGACTTTAAGTAAGTTAGTCTATTGGGCAAGTAAAACATCTCGAAAATGGTTCATTTCAAGGCCTGCACAGAAAGAAGTTCTAGGTTTAGGGAATGAAAAGCATGACTGAGTGCCCTTAGAAGTTTAAGGACAGTGCTGTAACAATTAGTTGATTTATTGGTCGGTTGACAGACAGAAAATTAATTGAGGTATCAATCAAGGCAGGATGACTTTCACTGCAGACCAGACCGAGGTATTCCTGTCAGTTTGATTAAAAAAAAAAGTATTGGAGGTTTCCCGGAGTGAAGAGAGAAGGAAGCGATTGAAAGAGAGAGAAAGAGAGGTTGAAAGGAGACGAGGTGAGGACAGATCCGCCGAGGTTTGAACAGTGAAGGAAGTAATAGAGAAATGAATTTTGTTCTCGTCTGTCCTCATTAATAACCCCGTTAGGCTTTTTTAATAGTCCTCCTCAGCTCTCTCCGTCTATCTCTCCTTTCCTGCTCTTTCTCGTTTTGACCCGTCAGCTAAAATGTGCTTTAGTCAAATCATATGTTAAATACCAACAAAAGATGAGTTGGTAACCTTTTCTTCTCTCACCCTTCCCTCTCTCCTTATCTTAATTACTTTCTCTTTCTATTTCACTTTTCGCTTTCTTCAAGTTCAGTTTTTTTCTTTTTATAGCTTGTGGGTCGCTGTTTCAACAGTGCTACTATGGTAACAGCAGGGGAGTGGGTGTTAGCAGTTAATCCTGTTTGGGTGTCATGGTGGCATCGCTATGGCACCCAGTAGGAGAGCTACACGAGCTCTCTTTCTCTTTAATCATATTTCATCAATACGGATTTGGGAGGTCAAGGGGCAACATGTTGGGTTTTCACTTAAATCAGAGTTCACTCGGAGTCGTGTTTCCGCATTATCTCCACAGTTCTTCGGTTTCCGCTGAGCAACCTGACTGCTCAAAGATACAGTATGGACGCTTAGCTCTCATAAAGAAGCCACAGATCTCTAGTTGCCATAGTTCCCTGCTTTCACCTGCTATTTCTGTGTTCTAAACTACTTCATGAAAACTTTTTTGTACAGCATGTACACAGTATTAACCTGAGAATGAAAACCATAATGACATCATTATTTAGGGGAAAATATGCTCCTTCGCTTTATATCCTTTTTGAATAACATTGATCGTGACAGAAAACTACAACAACAACAAAATAATGAATCGTGTTTTTTTTATTATGGTTTCTTTTTATCTTTAAGTTTTCTGTTATAGAAATAAAAGAAAACCAGTAAATAAATGATGACATACCCTCAGATAATTACCACTGGACTCCACGGCTCTACTGAGCTTTATTATGTGTTTCAGATCACTGTTTTTATTCATTCTCACCACTCTCATCTTCCTTTTTTTTCTTTTCCAGCAGCTGCAGCAGCAGGCAGCTGTTTTCAGCAACAAAAAAAACAAAGAAACGGATAACCCAAACAGCAGGCAGACAAAGTTAGTGACTAGCTGGTAAATGTAGTGGAGCAGTTAGCAGACAAAGAGCTGTTTAATTTGTCTCAGGAGTTAGTAGAGACCAGAGGAGAGGTAAAAGGAGAGTGAAAATTAATTCATCAGGTGGCTTCAAATGAATGTCAACTGGATGTGTAAATAGACAATTTTTTTGCTAATATTTTTGCCATATTATGCAATGTTGTGTTTGCAACCAAGTTGCCAAAAATCAACCAATTAATGCTACTTTCAAATGTAATAAAAAGTAAAGGTGGACACCCCTCGAGGACCATTTATGTTTACAAAGTACAGTATATAGTACATGCTGTACATATCAAGAATGTACTATAATGGTAATCTACAAAACAGGTGTGCAGACATTTAGAAAATGTATTTTAAAGGGGCAAAATTCTAAATTTAGTGCATCTTAGTCTCTCTGTTGTGCCCAAATGGCTAGGTATTCGGCGCCGCTCTGCACTGCTGTCATACAGCGGTTACCACTGATAACGCCGTCCTGACCCATTCCATCGTTCCGGAAACATAACGCCCACCCAAGGCAATCCTTCAATCATAGATATGCTCTGAATTTTGAATTTAGCACCTTTAATAATATCTTTTTTTTAACAGTTGAAATGTACACCATTAAAAGAGACAGAATTTAGTGTGAAAAACTAGATTTTGAAAGCACGTGTGTTAGTTTTGCAACATTATGAGACCTTGTTAAAAAAAAAAAAAAAAATGAACAAATTCGGTCCATAGTTGTCACTTTAGTTTACATTTGACATTTTGGTTTTGAAATACACATTTGTGTTCACATAATAGCCATGTAATGAAAGCATATGTTGCTTGCTGAGGGGAATTGTTATTGATTCCAGCTGCCATTAGAAATAATTGACATATCAGTCACGGTGCTCCTATTAAAGCTATGGATATACACACCTCAATATTATTTTCTCTCACACACACACACACACACACACACACACACACACACACATGTCAGTGTTTTCTCATTGTATCTCTGTTTATCCATTTTCGCTGTGTTGTGCTCTGGTCTCGCTCCACTGGACATTAACCAGGGGAGGAATGATGGAGCAATTCTAAACGCACACCCAAACACACACACACACACACACACACACACACACACACACACACACACAGTCATTCACAGACGGGGCTTTTCCAGCGCTCTGCGGGGAGATAGAGTGGTGTGTTTGGTTCTGATAGGAGCAATACAACCAATTCAACACAGAGAGAGAGCAAGAGAGACGGACACAGAGGTAGAGAGAGGCTTAGGGTTTTTTTTCATTTGTCTTCCAGGAGGAAATTTGTTCTCCAACAAGATTTTGGATATTGAAAAAGAGAAAAAAAAAAAAAAACAACAGGACATGGAAGTCATTCTGTTTCACATGAAGTCAATCAATATGTCATGGTGATTCTAGTACAAATCAGTCTTGCTGTATTCTTAATGGTTTACCCATGCCAGAGTTGAGCTTACAACAAGTATGGGCATTAGAGGTATAGTGTACTGTTTATTGCAACTATTGAGGGAAAAAATACCTGTTTAACATCTATTGATATTGATTATTTTCCTTACAAATGTGTAAACATCAGGGTTAAGGATGTCAAAAGAACCGATACTTTGGTACCAAGTCAATGCCAAAATTCTGAAAACGTAACGGTACTTGTTTTTGTAGTGCCAGGGCTCGAGACTAACAGCATCTTGTCGTTCGTTCCGGGTGTTTAGGACGAAGCAAACTCACTATTGATGCGTCCAGATCTATGTTTCCCTGATAATGCCACATTGAGAACAACAAATCTGTGTTGAAATCAGCAGGACGAGAGCTAGTTAACCTTAGCCGTTAGCTTCGTGCAGGACTGTGCTGCTTACCGGCTGCTAATGTTATCTAGCTCTCTCAACACGGAAGTTGCTATTGATTATATTATGATGCTTTCAAGTTCTACTCAGTAACAATGAGTATTGGCGAAGGTAAAGTTGAATTCTAACGTTGTCATGATGTGTTCAAATGCAGTTTTTGGCGAGAAACTCAAATACATCCAGTTGTTTGAAGGAGGATGTTTTCACAGCAATATAAAATAGATAATAGAGAGGGATTTATGATCTGTCTAACTCCCTAAAAAAAAACAATTGTCAAACAGTAATAAAGGAGTGGATGTTGAAGTACATGGAGTTTATTGTTTTACTTTTGTTTTGTACCATGGTATCGAGAATCGTGGAATTATCACTGGTATCGGTATCAAAATGTCTGCTATCGTGACATCTCTTTTCAGTCTGACCTGAGGAGTTTATTCGGTCCGTCACTTAAAGTTTAAAATGAAACCCCCCCACACTCTCATGTCTGCTGGCCCATCCTGCGTCATATCTGAGGAGACCATATGTCATCACAGTGGGGATTCACACACATGCACATCTGTGGGCACATACACACTCATACGGTGTTTGATCTCAGTAGGTAAAAAGCTAGAAGGCAAGATTCAGTCCCCTCTCACACACACATACACAGCATATATCACACATTGTCACCGTATATGTGTGTGCGTGTGTGTGTGGTTTGTGTGTTCTCATATTGCTGTCGTTATGACTACTGGTTCAAATTGTGTTCATGAAGTCACTTTTACAGCAAGGATTGTGTGAACGGCTGTGTTTGTTCATGATTGGCTTTAATATTTTGCTTTTCTTTGTCCTTGAGGTTGCTCTCACATGTTTGCGAGTGTTTCTTTGTGCATGTGTGCAACCACAATGTGTAGCAACCATCCTGTAGCTAAGCCTCCGTGCACGAGGATCAGACAAAAACAAAACCCCAGGCTGCACTGATTGTACTGGTGTTTGCAAAATCAGAATTTGAGACATTGCCTGTGGAGACATCGAAGCCACACAGAATCTGAAATGATGCTCTTGATGCACACTAGAGCCTCATGTCTTGTTATGTGGAAGTCAGGGAATCCTGGGAACCCTCTAATTGCGAGTCTCATTTGACTAACCACTGAGTGAAAAGTCCCCGGTTTGTCATTCAGGGCACATTTAGGTTGCTTCTCAGGAAGTGGATGATTACAGTGTTTTTTTTTTCTGATGGCTTGATTCAGCCGATGCCACTGGCACAGTGACACCAGCGCTGCTCTCTCTTTTTATTTATTTCTCTCAGTGATTTCTCTATTACTTCAACCCCTTTGGTTCATCCCACTCTGTTTTGTATCTTCCTGTTATGAAGACAGGATAATTAATTGGGAGCACAGTGAGTATAGGGAGAGACATGGGGGGAAAACAAATGGACTAAAAAGGAGAAGAGAGAGCGAGGAGAGAGGTGGATGTGGACAGGAAAGGGGAAGTAAGATGTGTGAGAGGAGAGGAGGGGACGGGCAGCGACTACAAGAATGTGCTAACAAGCACAGCTTCACTGATCTGACTGGGTTTTACAGGAAGGGAATGGGATGACAAAGAGAGAGAGATGTACAGCTGAATTAGACAGTAATGACCTTGTGTTTCATTTCTCATGTTGGCTTGTCTTGTATAAAAACAGTATGACCATTTAAAGACGCTGGGCTGTCGGCTCATTGGATGGTTTGACTTCTGGTATACAGCTGAAAACACCGGACAACGAGTACAAATATCATATCAATATCATGTGCAATACTGATTTTTACATTCTCATGTGCAATATCACTGTTCATTGTGTGCAATATTAATGTCCAACATGTGCAATATTACTTATTTTTCTGTTTGTTAGCTTACTTTATCTTTTTTAGTTTACTTATTTATATCTTATTTACTCATTTTTACTAAATATATCTTATTTAATTGTTATTCTATTAGGAACCAGTGCTAGAAATAGTACTTACACTTGAACTTGTTGTAATTTTGTTGTATTTTTGAGCAATCTCTGGCACAAGAATTTCCTTCGGGATTAATAAAGTTCTAACTTATCTTATCTTATTTTATCTTATACAATGTCAGAAATTAGGGAAACATACCCAGAATAATTTGCCAGTGCCCAAAGTTGAACATAATTTTGATAAATTCAGTTTACCAGTTGTAGTTGTTTCACATGGTTATTACTGTATTATTAAGTACTGTATTCTCATTCCTGTGGATGAGTGAACAAAAGTGACATTTCAAGTGCAACTATATACACGAATCCGAGGAAGTACCGCAAGTAAACAAGTCGGCATTACTACGGTGGCATCTCCCTACAATAAGCACACATTTGATAATGCAAGCTCTCCTAAGAAGTGTACAATTTTCTACTTTTACCTTTACTTTCTATGTAACGTTACTTTGACAAAGATGTCTAGAAGACGGGAAAGAACCTGAGCAGTTATCCGCTGCCTAACGTTAGCCCGACATGGTGAAACAAGTAACGTCAGCTAAGTTAACGCTGCTGGATTTGTCTATAATTGGAAGACATCTATAAACAACCGATGAATAATTGCTATTTTTAATATACTATATTAATATACCTCTGTATATTCTTATCATTCTATACCACCTTTCAGTCTTTCTCTCTTCCTTATAAGTCCCAACAGCACGATCAACTCAAGAGGCCTATTACATGACTCACACGCACGCACGCGCTCCGTACCATGAGTCATGCAATGAGTTACCGAGTATAGTAATCTATCTTGTCCTGTCAGTTTAGCGAGCGGCTCCTCTGATCTTGATGCACTACAGTGATCTGTGTGTTCGTGTGTCACTTCACTTTGTCTTCATTTGTACCTCCCGCTTGTGTGTCTGACAGCGTGTGCAAAAAACGTGTTAGCATGAGTGTGTGTGTGTGTGTGTGTGTGTGTGTGTGCGAAAGAGCGGTGTGCATATAGATGGAATGCGTGATGTGTGTGTGTGTGTGTGTGTGTGTGTGTGTGTGTGTGTGTGTGGGGTGGCCCGTCCTGCATCCGTCTTCCTGCGCGGTGAGCCAGGAGAAGTCGTGATAAGTCAGCACGCACACACACACATCAGAATGCAGAACTGAAGAGGTAGCATTTACTCTTGAGAGAGAGAAGAAGAAGAAGAAGAAAGAGCGAGTGTGTGAGTGTTAGCTGGGATGAAGGGATGAGTGAAAACAGAGGAAGAAAGTGATATTTCTTTACCCTTTCACCTTGGCTTCTTCATTTCCCCCCTCTCTTTACATACAGCATCTTTGCTCTCTTTTTTCTTCCTGCCATCTACCTGCTCTCTCTCGCTCTCCTTCGCCTCTCTCAAGGGTACCAGTTACCTTCCCCCTTAGACACCAACTAGAATACACACACATTAATGCACACACTCACTACTAACACACACCGACTGTCTGTATGAGATGATTTATGCTCCTGTGTTCTATTATTTTTAGACCAATTACTCTGTTTCTATCTCTCCTCCTCTTCTGTCTATATCTTTCTTATACTCTCTCTTTCAGTTCCTTATTCTCTCTAGTTCCCCACTCCTCTCTAAATATTGTCTCCTGTGTTTTTACACCTCAGCCTGTATTTGCAGACGATTCTAAATGTTTATTTTATCTTTAAAAATGGGCGTCCTCCTCTTGTCCAAAGGGACACGCGTAGGTCAGGTTGACTCTTAACTTGGCTCTGTGGATGTGAGACTGGAGTTGTTTGTGTAGTGTGATGGACTGGCCGTATGTACCGCCAGGGCTTGAAACTAATGGCGTCCCGTCGGACAATAGAAAATGTGTTAGGGACACAGTAAACTCATTATCGATGCGTCCAGGGGATGCACCCTATTTGTCCCCTGATAAACTTACATTGCAAACGACAAATTTGTGTTGGAATCTGCAGAACGAGAGCTAGTTAACGTTAGCGTTTAGCTCTCGTCCTGCCGATTTGAACATGTGAGGTGCCATTGATTTACATTGTGATGCATTCAGGCTCTTTTCAGTGGGCGAAGGTTAATTCTAACATTATGATGTGTTCAAACGAATCTCGTAAAATGTAGTTTTTGGCGGGAAACTTGAATAAATCCAGTTGTTTGAAGGAGATGTTTTCACAGCAGTATAAAGATGATCTTTTTAAGATTTTTTTTATGCCTTTATTGATAGAGACAGAGTAGTATTGCAGTAAGGACTCAGCCTTGGTACATGGGGCGTCTGCTCTACCAGGTGAGCTGCAGCGGTGCCCCTTCACAGCAATATAAAATAGATAGTAGAGAGGGAATTATTACCTGTTTAACTTAATGAAAAACAGTATGCAAACAGTAATAAAGGAGCGGATGTTGAAATACGTGGGATTTATTGTTTCACTTTGTTTTTTACCGTGGTATCAAATTGGTATCGACAATCGTGGAATTTCACTGGTATTGGTATCGACTATTAAATTTCTGGTATCTAGACATCCTTAATAGGCATCAGACCTCGTAACCTACAGATTAAGGAGATTCAGATAAAGAATTTGATGGATGAATTATTCATTCAGAAGAATAAAAGCTTTAATGGTAGCCCAGTGTGTTACATTTCAGCAGAGACGATGTTTGTTGACAGGGAGGCTGTCCAGAACCTGGAGGTGGACAGATTACAGGTTCTCTGTGTGTGTGTGTGTGTGTGTGAAAGTCACAGAAATTGATGAAGGGAGAAAGAAACAACATGCGACATGTTTCTGTGTGAGATAAAGACACAGATAGCATGTCATGTGACACGTTTCTGTGTGTGTGTATAGTTAACATGTGACAGTCTGTCAATGAGATTTGTTGATTCACATTGCAAGTCTATTAGGCGGCTGTAAGTTCTGTCACCAAACAAAATTAGCCTTCTGTCTTGCTTTTTGCCTGCATTTGTCTTTGGGTCTTAACACATCAAGCCAATGCATTGATGCTGAAAAAGGCCAGCTAGTCAAACACTTTGCATCGCTTCACATTAACGTCACGTCTTCTCCTACATGCACTTATTTTCTGCACCAACATGAGAGGAAATAGTGTCATCTGTCTGTATTTGTTGTTGACATCACAGACTCGCCACCAAAAGTACAGGTAATGTTGAACAGCAACAGACGGACTGTGTGTCAGACCTTTTGTCACACGCACACAGACACACTTCACATTGCCTTTCTGTACTATATGTCAACCTCTATCTTCCTTTCCTTCCTTCCGTCCTTCCTTCATCTGGTAGCTACGGTGCCTGTTGCCTGGAAACAGAAGTTTTTTTGTCTTTCTGTAAACTTTTATATTCAGCATGCTGGAGGGAAACAAAAGACAAACAGAAGTAGAAAAGAAATGGATTTAATAAGGCGGTGTCCACATTAATGCAGAAAAATCGAGCATTTTGACAAAAGATCATCAGCCACATTAAAACACGTACGCCGTAGTGAAACTCTTTACACAGCATAGGCTATAATGTGTGTGTGATCAATCATCCCTTCAAGGGTCAGAGGTTACTGATGAACATAATGCAATCTGTCTTTCTATCTCTCTCACACACACACACACACCATGAACAAGTGTAATCCTTAATCAAACATAATCCGTGTCCAGAGGCCCCACAGATTGGATCTGAGGTCTGTTAATGAGATTCATGTTGAACATGTGCTGCTGGCATGTTAGTAGCATGTTTTCCGACGTGTTTGGATTTGTCGCCTTTCTGCAACATCGTTCAAAGAGACTCAAGTGGCGAGACAAAAGACAAGGCATCGTCCAAACTAGTAGAAATCCTAGAGAATATTCAAAGTTTTTGGGATCTGGAATTGTCCTCTAGCCTTGTGTCATCCTTTATTTACGCAGGACATGTAAAATAATAAGCACCTGTGGCCTATATGTCAGCAGTACAACCACAGCATCGTGAGTTCCGTTGACCTCTGGGGTGGATTTTAAAGCGGAATTGAACTTTTGCTTTTAACTGCAAACAGTGTACCCGTTCCTTCCTGTATATTCATGCTTTATTTATGCTTTGAGACCTGTTTCACCAGGCAATGAGAGTGAGTGGAGAGAGAGAGAGAGATGAAAACGCTTTTCCTTTTCCCCCTCTCAGAGCAGAGGGCATCTGAGAGAGATGATTGACAATACATCAGGCTACACAACCCAAGGTGATATCAAAGTTGCTTTAAGAGCCTTTTCACAACAGGAACTCGGTCGTAGGTGTTGTGATAAAGAGCGTTGCTTATTCATCTCTCCCTCCTACATTAGAAGATGTGTCCTAAGTGCTGAGACAGTGACCTAAGAGCCGCTGTTTTCCACCGTTATGGATTTCACCTCCAAAGCTAATATGACATTATTAATCTGCGGCAGTTCTCTTTGAGCATTGTCGGCTTTGATTATACGTCTTTATTCATTTCCATGCCGTAGCAATTACGACAATAAAAGAAATACAGAGCAATTTCTGCTCGCTGACCCAAAACTTCACCCCGAAATTCTATTAAACCCTCAACGAAAGGAAAACAATACATGGATCACAATTATGAAGAATTGTTTACCCTTTTGCATCTACTCAAGCGGTAACAAAAACTATCTCTAAATATGTTCATCAATGTCCCTTTTCTTCCTCATGACTAACACGAGGCGATGACGAGACGGCACCGACGTCATTAATGTATCATTATGCAGTATTGTTGATGGAAAAAAGAGGAAGATGTAGTTTAAAAAAAAAAGAAAAAGTCACCAAAATCTCTCTTTATTTTCGTTGACAGAAAAGAGGACACTAAATATTATAGAGAGGGTTTTTTAATGTAACGTTCACAGTGCTGTGCGTGCCATCAGGACTACACCAGCAGCACACAATAAGCACAGTCAGGAGGACTTCAGGTTAAAGTTAACAATGACAACAAGACTTGGGAGAAAGAAAAGAGGTGATAGTTTGGCAAGACTAAAGTAGATTGACTGACTGAAATGTTCAGTATAATCTGATGACTAAAAAGGACTAAAATGTCAACAATTTTTACTGACTAAAACTTTACTAAAATAGTTTAAAATGCCCAGAAAAAACAAGATGAGGTCGACTAAATATGATAAAAACTAACAAGTACATTTGACACAGGCCTTAAACTAAATTTAAAAAAAATAGGTGACACAATTAACACTAATTTACTGTACATTTCACTTGTCACAAAGTTTGTAAAAAGCTCTTAAATATGTCTCATTCCCATCACATTTCCACTTTGAGCCTGAAGCACATCAATTCAGGGAACTAAAGAAGATACTCTAACACTCAGTGAAGCTATAGGATGGTTACTGCATACTGTATGTTTTATAGACCGGCTACTGCGTTATACTGTGTGTCTGGTATCGTAAACAGCGTGGCATGTTGTTGCAGATGGCAATGAAAGTTTTATTAGGCGTGTGGAGTGACAGAATGACACACTAAACTTTCATATATATAAGACTCCGTTAAGTGCTATCAACTGGTGGCGAGTGGTAAGTAAGTATATGACATGGATCACCGGAGCAGTCCGGCACAAACACACTATTTCACACACACATACAAGAACGCACACTGTTGTCCACACACACACACACAAACAACACATTGGTACACACGTGCGCACACAGACACACAATAGGAAGTCTGGATGCTGACAGAAGAGTAGTAATTAGGACTATGTGCTGTGGATATTCTTGGTACAATACTGATCAGTGTCATCCGTTTGTGTGTGTGTGTGTGTGAGAGAGAGGGAGAGGGAGTCTGCTGCTGCAGCCCACAGTTTCCATGGTAACGTCGGAACCCATCTTGGTCTCTATGGTAACTTCTGGTTGGCACCCACAGAGGAAGAGAAGGAGAGACGAGGGGAAGAAAGAAAGAAAGGAGGTGAAGATGTAGAAGTAAGGGACGTGAAAGAGAGAGAGACAATTGGGAAGGAGTTAAAAGTTGGCGAGACAGAAGAAGAAAGAGTTCAAGTGAAGACCTTCTAACTTTTACTACACGTCAAAAGAGGAGTCGTCCATGCGTCTAATCGATCTGTCTCTGGAGTTGTTGAGTTAGTAACTGAGTGAAATGACCCACAAGTATCTTAAGTGGCAGCCATGATAGGAGGTGGTCCAACTCTCTAAATGCTAAATGAAAGGTGCTTCAATGCTTTCTTTACCATCTCCTTTAGCCTAGGGTACGCTAGACCATCCTTTACCAAAGGAAAGGGGTTGGGTCTTGAAGGTAACTTGCAAAAATACATGCAAAACTCTTGCGAGACTCACTGCCCGATGACCTGTAACACCTAGAAACAGCAACAGTCAGAATAGATAAATAGACAGATTATAAACAGTCAAGGCAGCATATTAAAACCACTTCTTTTTTTTCTAGGGCTGTCAAGGAATATTATATATTTGAATATATATTTGAGTAATACAAAAAGACAGATATTCGAATATGAAATTGAGTATTCGTTTGTGGGAAAAAACATTAAAAAAGGAGCACTACCATGGCTATCTGCCTTGCGTGCACTGAATGCACCATATGACGGGAGTAACCGTTACTTTCATGAATTAAAAGTGAAATGTCACATTGTGACACCATGCCCCAACAACAAACTTTACGTTACGTCATGTAAACAAAAACACGCTAGATATTCGAATAGTTCGAACCTGTGTTTTTTCAGAATGAATATTTAAATGTCATTTTTGGCCAATTTTGACAGCCCTAATTTGTTCATTATAATCATAACAATCCCTCGTTGAACAGGAAGAGCACTTCATTCTCTCCTCCAAATAAGTTAACCTTGGAGTTTGTTGTCTGAGTGCTTGTACTTGTAGCCCTGTCTCTGACTTCTTTTTTAGCTTTATGTTGCCATGATGTACTTAATCCACGTAGAAATAATGGCAAAAGGTCCAAAAATACATTGTAATAAACCAGCTTTCCTGTGCGTGTGTTCTGCAGTTACTGTACTAAACGTGTCTCCTTCACCACAGTGGCATCATTAGCCTGCTAATAGGCAGCACACTAGCGATGTGCAACATCTCCAGACCCTTGTACTGAGTCTCACTGTGGTTGCTGCATCCGAATAAATCATCACCGGATGTTGCTGGTGTGTTACTGTATGGTTGTACAGAAATGTTTCCTGTCTAAGCAGGAAAAAAACAGTCTAGTGTGGCTTCCTGCTGTTTACACGGCTGTGAGGAGTTCAAATGCGCAGCATGACAGGATTTTGGAATTTGAAGTGCGTGAATTGAATATTTTCGCCGACAGGTTTTTTAAATCATTTGGTGTTTTTGTCCACCGTTACATGTGCTCCGGACATGAGCAAAAACGTGCATGTCTTTATGGTGCTCCTGCTGTTTTGTGTTCTTCTTGATTTCTATTGAAAGCTGCATGAAAGGAACATACACACACACACACACACACCAGACTACGATGTGTCCGTGGGTTTTTTCAAAAACAGCTTAATGGCTAATCCTGTCTCGCAGCGCACACGCATACACAGAAGGTCACGGCGAATGGAAACATTGTCCGCTGTATGGTAGAATGTCGATACCGTAATCTGATTGGCCTAGCTGATGGATAGGCGGTTTGGTTGACCTATCACAGCTAACTGAATTATTGCTCCCACATACTCACCTTTCTGTCATTCTGTCTGCCTTCTTCTGTCTCTTTAGTCTGCCTCTCTTCCTCTCTCTCTTCTCCCTCAGTCTCTCATCTTTTCTCTCTCATTTCTTTCCAGTCACTAACCAGATTAGTCGTGCCCCTTATGGATTTTGCCCTTTATGGGTCTGTATGAACAGAAGAAGGAAAAGGAGGCTGAGAAGTGTGTGTGTGCATGTGTGTGTGTGTGTGTGTGTCAGGCTGAGCTGTTCCTACCAGATGTTTTTCTCTGTTTTTATTCTTCTGAGCGCCGCACTGTCTGCCTGTCACCGGCAGATACACAGCCCGGGTGTGTGTGTGTGTGTTTGAAAGAGTGATGGAGAGCTTTTGTGTATTTGAGAGGGAGGATAAGTGTGCATGTGTGTGTGCATTTTGGAGATTAATTACTTCCGCATAGACTGCTAATACTCACTGTGTGGTGGAGGGTTTGCAGTACGAATGATGCATATGAAATAAAAATCAATTCTCTAGGCTGTGAAACTGACACACACACACACGGATAGAAAAAGAAGACAGGTATTTAATGTGAAAATCTTGATCTTTATCTTTAAGCTGGATACCAAAGCGCACTAGACGGACTTGAATTTGAAATGAGAGGAGGTTAGAGCGACAGAGACGAGAAGCAAAACAAGTTTCAAGACGGCTCTCTGAGCAGCCCATTCAGGTGCAGAAACCCTGGCCTAAAAATCAACTCGCCTTTCAAGTTGTCTATCTTTCAAACTGTGCAAATCCTCCGTATTATAATTCATGTCATTCCCCTCCGCCGTCAAGCTTTCTCGAGCATTTTTCTAAGTGTGGGAAAAACACTTCCCAAATCACAGTGTGTATGATAATCACATCATTAAGAACACAAAAAAATCAAAAAGCATGATTCTATTATCAAATGTCTAGCAGTTGTAATGCGGTGTCAGCCGCTGAGAAAGATTGCGCTCGGAAAACTTAAATAAACACCTCTCTAACCTTTAGTTTCTTACAAGTTACAGAAACCGCAGCTGTCATGTCCAAACGGTGGCTACATACAGTAGAAGAGTGATTCCCATGCTTTAGATGTATGTGCGTATGCAAGTGGCCGAATGGTAGTTTGACATTCTCCATGCTGGGAGAGTTGTTTGTTTAGCTGGACCCACTTTAGACTCACATCGGCCTTAACAGCAAATCTTAATGCTGTATACATGAGCGTGTCCAACACTAACATGGTCTTTTAACTTTAACAGCACTTTTTTACCGGCTGGTAAAGAGGGATCATTTGAATAAACTCAACTCCATATTTAGCAACTGGTATCTTAAAAATATAATAAAGGTTAAATACACCAAGTAAGGTTTTTTTTTTTATATTTTAGAATATAAAGAATATTCTGTTTTCCATTTTATTCTTGCACACAGGGATGACATTTATTCGTTAATACCAATACCAGTGAAATTCCACGATTCTCTATACCACTGTATATTGCTGTGAAAACATCTCCTTCAAACAACTGTATTTATTCAAGTTTTTTGCAAAAAAACTACATTTTACATGATTACATTTGAACTCATCATGATAGTTATAATTTACCTTGAGCCTATACTCAGTTTTACTGAATAGAGCTTGAATGCATTATAATGTAATCAATGGCACCTCCCGCCAGCAACACACAGGTCAACCTTTATGATGGCTGTCGTCAGAAAATGTGACCCCCACTGCACCTATCTTTTTCTTTTTCTTTTAGAGTTTTGTAAATACATCCTTAAAGTAAAAAATATAAAAAATTAATTTATGCTTTTTAACAATTTAGTTTTGTGTGTTTTCCGTCACGTATTTGCCTCATCTATCACATTTTCTGACAACAGCCTTTTAGAAATGGTGACCTCGTGTGTTGCTGGATCTCTGCAGTCACAGATTTCGCCGCAACACCAGTAAGCGGCGCAGTCCTGCACGGAGCTAACAGCTAACGTTAACTAGCTCTCGTCCTGCAGATTTCATCACAGATTTGTTGTTCGCAACGTATAGCGTTATCAGAGAAAAAAATAGGGTGCCTGAATAAGACTATTATTGCATTGTTTTGCGGTGACCCTTTGCTAACCATCGGCTTATGAAGCTATTTTGGTCAAGTTGGACACATAAAGAAGCTCCCTTCAGGTTCAGCTGGTTCTTCCCAGGGATGGGGTTTGTTTGCGGTCTGGAGAGACCTGGCTGGCCTTCTGTCCCAAACCTCTGGCCCTCTGTGAGTGAACGTCCATGGGAAAACAGTGGGAACAGGAGGAGGAGCAGGGACTGAGATGGATGGATAGATTGATGGATGGCGCTAAATATATTTTTATATTTAAAAAAAAAATGACGTACCTCAGAGGGATTAGAGCGAGAGAGAGGAGAGGAGCGAATATTTCTGAATATAGAATATTTCCTGTTTTGTTTACACGGGAGCTTTAATAGTTTTGCACCATTGCCTTGATTGGGTGGATGATTAGGTGGATGATGAATTGTTTGACGGTCAGAAAGTTACATAATTCCTCTCTCTGTCTCAAGGCCATTTCAGGACATTTCCCAGGACCCCCTTAGGCAGGGGTCATCGCTATGACAACAATCTCTGAGGAACTCTGTAGTAGAAGAGTTGCTTGTGTGTGTGTGTGTGTGTGTGTGCACTTGTGTATACATGCACACACGCATGCATTCCCCGTCTTCAGATAGTAGCCTCTCAGGACAGGAAGAGAGCCGCTTTGATTAAATAATCCAAACGCTATGATTGTGTACACGATTACAAGTTAGACAAATACATGTTCACACATAAATAATCAAACACACGCACACACCAGACGCCACATAAACAGGAACAGAACGTCTTGTTCTGGCTGATAAACTCAGAGGAGTAAGCAGCCAGCACTGTTGGTGCTCCTGCAGGTTCTTTAGTGTTGACACAGGCATAAATATATGTCATGATTATGAATGAATGTGTGTTTATCTCAGTGCTTTGGTATGGCCAGTTGGATGTGTGGTGTTCTTTCATTTGACATGTGTCTCAATATATGGCTATGTGAATGTGAATCTCATCTTACCGCAAACTTTACGACCAGCGGTCTTTCTCTAAGCTCTGTTTCATCTACTGTCTTTTTTATCTGTCTCTAATGCTCGTTCTCTGCAGTGCTGCTGCTCGGATAAATATATTGAAGTGTCTTGTTTGTGTGTCCCTACAGGAGCGCGTGGAGTATCTGTTCCTCATCATTTTCACGGTGGAGGCTTTCTTGAAGGTAATAGCCTACGGCCTGCTCTTCCACCCCAACGCCTACCTGAGGAACGGCTGGAATCTGCTCGACTTCATCATCGTAGTCGTGGGGTGAGTGGACAGAGACGCACGGAAATGATGAAAGCTGTTTTTTTTTTAATGTTACTCTTAAGCAGAGGTGGCGTTAACTTAATGTTTTCCGACATTGACGGAACAATCTGAAGGCCGTCTGTCATTTTGATGGACTGGAGAAGGCCTCGGAGCGCGTCTGTGACCCGTAGAGGTGCAGCTGAGCCGCTGGTGCAGAAGGAGCCGTCTGTACGAGGCAAAGACTACGGGGAAATAAATCATTCATGTGTGTGTTGACATGAAAAGTGACCGCACGGTCGGTGTCGTGTCTCTGTTTCTCTCCATGTCTTTATAAATACATATAAATCTATTAGCTTGTTCTCTAAATTAATAATTAGAAAAACACACACACATACACTTTCAAAATTAACATGTTTTTATCTCATGAAATACTCTGCTTCAATCCACATTTGTTGGCGTTTAGCCTTTCAAAAACAACATTTTCACTCCGGTCAATTCAGCACACGCACAGAACGGACAGATGCTGACAGACTGTAAGGAGATATTCACTGAATTTGACAGTTTATTGAATTAGAATCACTGACTCCAACTCTAAACAGGCTTATGTCTCATTATCATAAAAAATGAGAATACAAAAATGACGGCAATGAAAGATTATGACGGAATTTTTTTGCAACCCCGTCTGTCAAACTGACGGACAATGAGGCAGTCTAACGCAACCGCGCTGCTCTTAAGTGAATCAAACATAGCAAGTCTGGTCTAATTGTACGTCACAAGCCTGTTTCCAGGGGGTTTGTAAAAGCACTACCTGACACATTTTCAAACATCAGCACATCATTGGCAAATTAATCATAGTACCTCGGTGCAATTACTGTCAACAAAATGAAACTACAGCCAAGACCATTGGCAGCGTCTGAGTAATGCCAGAGGTAATCATAGTGCGAATGTCTTTCAAAATTAAGACCATATTTCCCATCGACACCTTTGGTTGCTGTAGTAAAAGACAAAGAACAATTACTCTTCTCTTTGCTTACATTTATTCGCTGTGAAAACACTTTCATTTTTTCTCTCTTAACCTTAAAAATTGTACCTTTTACTAGTAATTCAACAGATTAGAGGACGGAGGATCTCTTTGGATAGAGACAGAGGGAAGATGTGGTTTTGATCGTGTGGTATTAATATCAAAATACTACAATACACAACAAAGTATCGCCGTCAAACAATCTTCCTTCACAGTGAATCCGTATTAAAGCCGCAGTAAACTTTGGCCTACAGTGTATTGGTGAAGGCCTAAACTGATTAGCTTGTTAGATGCTGATAGCAAAGCTTTGCTCTGTTTTTCTTTATCTGCAACTCAGCAACATAGCCCATCTGCTAAACCCTCTGTGCCTGTGTGCGTGCGT
>CAKALG010022865.1:0-11025 GCA_916700815.1 Helicolenus hilgendorfi
ATGGCAGGCTGTACCTGCCGCTGCAGGCAGGGGGTGCTCAAACTAATCCAGTCCCTTCAGAGATTGGTCTCAGGAACCCTCGCGAAAGGTACTGTGGCATTTTGCTCTTTTACTCTCAGATGCTCTCACTGTACATCTTTCACTTAAATGTGCATTCACACGCATTGTTTTGTGAGTCTGTGTGTGAGTCATCATGGCAAAATGTGGTCGTGGAGACACCTACTGTAGCGAGAACTATCGCAGAAGCGGTTTTGAGAACTTTGCCAGGTGTTTATACTGTATTCCTGTCGGTCTGTCGAACGATTTTGGAACGATTTTGTCACCGCAGTAGCATCACAGCCGTGCGAGATGCAGTCACAAATCTTTATAAGTGTGTAGCTCAGATGAAGACTGAGTTTGAAGATGGGTGTGGTCTGAGCAAGGGCGCCAGAAGTAGGGGGTAGGCCCCTGGTCGTATTTAGAGCCGTGGCTGGTGTGATCCCATCACAAGATAGTCTCTAGTTTTCATGTGTTCTTCAGTCTAGTCGCACAGCAGTTCGTGAAATACTCCCGAAATGTAATTTATTGTACGTATACATTAATTTAAAGATTTGTTCATGATGGTCAGCACGAAATCTATTTGTACGTAATCCGCGTAATTGTGAACCAGGAAGTTTAAAGAGCAGCAAACACTGTGTAGGGAGGAGGATGGGTCAAAGGAGACCAGTGTTCGTATCCCGTGTGAAACCAGATGTCAAAGTTGATTTATTTGTCACGTAACTTCTGTACTTAAGTTGCGGCACTTACGGAGTTATTCTAGCCCAAACTACGATCTTTTCCTAAACCTAAGTAATTGTGTTGCGTAAGCCTAACCAGTTCAATTCAATCTTTTTCCTAGTAGTTTTATTTTAAAAAACCTGGAGTGGAAATTGACACGTGCATCACGTGTTGCGAAACGTGTACTTGTTTTCGTCATATAGTAGCTAATTGTAACATTTTGGACACCTAAAAATGTCTTATTCAGCATTCGGTTGTACCTAGCTCCACCCTCTTGTGTCACTTTTGGTTGCAAAAAAACCAAGAGGGAAACGGCCAAAAAACCAAGATGGTGACGGCCAAAATGCTGAACTTGTGGCTTCAAAAAGGCAATCCACAAACCAATGGGTGAAGTCACGGTGATTACGTCCACATGTTATATACCGTCTATGGTGTGATCCCATCACAAGATGGTCTCTAGTTTTCATGAGTACTTGATTAGATACAATGCGGTTTCGTGAGAGGGCTACACACAACATATTAGTGTGAAACCCAACAGATGTTAACCACGTAATGTTTTCATACAACAGTGTGTAAAAAAAAAATAATTTTAATGTCAGCAGCCACCAACTTACCTTCTTTGAAACACACTCACTATATAAGCCCATAGATGCCATTAGCTTGGCACTATTGAGTTCTGTTTGATGCAGCTGCAGCAGCCATGTGGTCGAGGTCAAGACTCAACTCCCACACTAGCCAAAGGGAAGTCTATTCATCAACAGCCATGTGTTCTGTCACAGTGTCCTTGAGCAAAACACTGAGCCTTTGCTTTGCAAGTGTAAGTCTGCAAGAGTTTCAGCTCCTATTGTCGTATTTGATGATGCAGTAGTGCTCAATTGTAACACAGTTAGATGTGAGAATGCAACACATATCTTGATTTAAATAAGAGCTTCTGTTGCCAGCCAGTGTTCAGTTTTGGACATGATTCGTGGCAGCTATATTGAACCATCAGGTCGGATGAGCAAGATAGAATTAGAGGATTTGGGGCTCTTTAACATAGGACAGTTATTTTCAACCCATGGGTCAGGTCCCAAGATAAATATGAGAGGTCAAAAGATATTTCTGTGAAATACTGGATATTTTCACTTTTTGGGGGGCTTCTAAAACTGCTTCAAATGAACCTCCAATTTGACTGTTATCAGGCCATTAAATGTGCGTCATCAGTCACTATAAGCACCATAGATGTGGTTCAGTAAGGGCCTACTATGCCTACTATGTTAAAAGCAACACGTTCTAACATGTAAAACTGAATGAAACGTCACGTTTTGAACACAAACAAAAAGGCTTCTTTAGGTTTAGTCAACAAAACTACAACTTCTTTAGGTTTAGGCAATAAAATTACAATGTATTTGGGTTTAGGCAATAAAACTACAACTTCTTTAGGTTTAGGCAAAACAATTACAACTTCTTTAGGTTTAGGCAAAACAATTCCACGTATTTGGGTTTAGGCAATAAAACAACAACTTATTTAGGTTTAGGCAATAAAACTACAACTTCTTTAGGTTTAGGCAAAAAAAAAACACTTGGTTAAGTTTAGGGAAAAACATCTTGTTGACTTCCGCTTCTGCTCCCGTCATAATTACTAAAGTCACTAGAGGTCACTGTCGTGTTCTTTTATACCTTCTTTCTGTGATCTACCATGTGAATAGATGATAAAAACCTACTAGTGGGTGTAGCAGGCCCCTTTATAGCGACTGATAACGCCTATTTAATAGCCTGACAACAGTCTAATCGGCTGAAATGAAACACTGTGAGAAGGAAAATTCACCTTTTGGTTGAACTGCACACAATTCCACAATCCCTGTAAACATAAAGGCCATAACCTGTAATGAGAGGTCATAAGTAGACATTTTAAGGGGCCAAATAGGTTGGAAACCTCTGATTGCACATAACTTTGCGTCACTGCTACAAAAATAGCTATTGCTATAATTCGACACTGTCCTCAAAAACCTTTTACTTGCAATGGATAAGGCCCCCTCCTTTATGATCTGGGTTCACCTTCAAGAGCTGAATGACGAGATCACATCGTATGCGTCATCCGTTCACATCCCTTAGGGCAAAAGCTGCGATGCACTCTCAACCTCGTGTTCATCATATTTGTGATAAAAGCTCTCGCTCTCCTCATGACCTCCATCATCCTCTAGTTCAAAGTTAGTTTTTACCTTAACAGCAAAAAAAAAGTATGCTGAGTCACCAAGTCAGAGGGCAGGTGCAAGTCTGATGAAACACACTGACCTGCTGTCACTTCTTGAGAAAAACTCTGGTTGAATATATTTTTAAAACTAAACACATACTGTATGTGCAAATATTTGTGCAGGTGCATTTAAACTCACTCACTGTGGACCATGAATTTCAGGGCTATGCATTTGTTCCATCTTGTGTCACCTTCGATAGTCTCCAGATGCATTCTTTCCAACCAGAAACCTTTGGATACTCTTACTCTAAATCATTTGCACCACTGCCAGGAATTGATTTCTTACAGTCTTTTTTTTATTTTTTTTTTTATTTTCAAAAGTAGCAAGCTATTTGTAAGAACACAACTTAATATCCGGCAGCTTGTATAATGTTTGATCCTACTCAGGAACACTTTCTGTCATAAGTATGAATATGCAATTGACATGAGCAACAATAACATTGCTTCCCTTATAAAGCAGTAATCCATCCACTTTTGATTTCTGTTTTACCTTCATACTGACCGAACTCTCACAGATTACTTATGCCCTGTTACCTGGGATGTGGCTGTCCAGTGCGGCTGTCCTATGGACAACAAGGCTAAAAGCCACCTCCAAAGTATATGCATATTTGTATGACATTCTTTTGATATAAAGTAAAGTAGCTTCTACAACTTTAATGAAATATAATTAAATCTTCTGAGAGAGTGTTCTAAAGCGGTGGCTTCGTCAGCTTCTGTGCTATTCTAGAAATAATACAGCCTACTTATGGCCGCATGGGTTAACTATCTAGGTCATGCGACGCGATGAGGCCACATATCTGTATCTGTAGTTTCTAAAAACTGAGAGACTGTTGAGCCTTTTATAAAATACAGATACATGTGAACAATTCCAGAACTACTTTTACAATAAGAGGCTGATCTTCAACTGCTCGGACTAACCAAAGTAAAGCAATACTGTGGGGGAATAAGTCTGACGTTCAGACATTGGCCTATGTCCTGCATTAACATATTTTGCATTAAGGAGTGGCTTTTTGGCTTTGTGTAAGTGAGTGTCTTGTGCCAAAAATGATATTAAATCCAGAGCATAAATTAAGTCATCTGTGTGAACGAAGAAAGAATAACTAATTTGAGAGGTTTTTTTCCTCCGTGACACCTCCTGGGCTCCTTTCATTATCCGTAGATAGCCAGTTATGTTGCCCTCTGCATCCTCAAAGGATGAGCAGCTGATGAAATGGAGTGTGAATTCTATTGAGCGTGTAGTCCCTTGACGTTGTGCATCTGCGTGTGTTTGCTGCTTCTGCTCAAATGTTCCTTTATGCTTTGCTGATTGCAGCACAAGGTACTGACCTTATGTTACTTAAGGTTGACATAATGGTGCATTGGGCAGCGCAGGGGCTGTGTCTTCTTTTAACTCCATAATTGAAAGTCACTGAGTTAAAGGTGCCTCGAGACAAAATATTAAGTGGTCTAAAATAGGAATTGATTCCATCATTTCAACCCACAATGGGATTTTTTTTTTAAATATATGTGTTTTTTGTCCTGCTAGTGTGAGAGAAAATAAGGATAGCTTTCTAATTTAGCACAACAACACTCGGTGTAATGTGCGTTTCAAAGTGTGAATTATGCAATTTCAGCTCTTCATTGTGATATCAATATGCCCAAGCTTTTATATGCACATTTAAAAGATGTGGACACACTAACACAACAGATTGCATTGCATATTGTACATATGTTCCCGTTATTGAATCCATAAATTAAAAAAAACATGAATAAAAGATTTCCATGGGGTATAAAATCCTCTACATCACTTCCCATTATTAATAAACTAAAATGACAAAATGATCTGTATTAAAACAAAAGGCAAAGTCCATCATTTTAAATTTGAAGAAGATATATGTATATATGTACAGTTAATGATATGCATAGAAAGTTTGTATTGTGCATTTCTCAACCAAATCCAAACCCAGGCCATTTTTTTTCATCAATGTTTACTGAGCCAAACAAACCATTAACTTCGTATTAAATCTGGTGGTTGTCCACTGTTAGTCCATGTATTAAAAGATCTGTCAATAAATATGCCAGTTAATAATAATAATACCAGTTTACACCTTTGTGTGTTTGTTGTTTAGCAGCAGGGCTAGCTTTTGTTTACATTCAGTTCACAGATTGTACCTTTAATCTATCCGAAATATGCATTTTGAGTATATTCTCAACCAAAAATGGACTAAGAGTTACATTTACTGCATACAAGGTCATAAATATCATCTCATATTAGTAAAATGGTATGCACTGCAGCATGGAAAACAATATATAATCTTTGGGCATGATAACATATAAGACATATTTGAGAGTTGATCTTGCTATGTAGGTTTATAGCATGCAAGACAATGGTCTTTTTTTAACTGTGGTTGCGTTCCAGATTGAAACCTTTCTCTGCACAATTACCTTGTAGAGGATCTTCAGAGGACCTACCTGCTATCATATGCATGGAAGAAGGCATGAAAATATGCACACACATGCATAACCAGCTTCAAACACGCAAGCACGTCAGGTAGACTGAAAAATGTAAGTCCCTTATCTCCAGCACACTTATCTCCAGTAGTTTGGTTTGTTAAGCACATTTGCCTGCACACACTTCTACAGATAGTGACATTAACCGTAAAACTCTGCTCGCTCACCTTTAAAATGCTAATGCAGCAGCATGTTTAATCATTTTAAGACCTTTAGCTGGAATGTCAGAGTTGGGGTTGGGTGGTGATATGCCTTGGGGCCTATCACCTGTGGACTAAAGAGAGGGTCAGGATGAGCGACCACAACCCTTGGTGCCCCCGTGTTAAAACAAACCGCAGCAAAAGTTCCCTCTTGGATGTCCTTAGGGAGATAAAACATGATAAAATGCCCTCTAGGGTGCCCTTCAAATGGAGAAAACGTGATGAGGTGCCCTCTAATATGCCCTTCCAGTAGAGAAAACATGATGAGGTGCTCTCTAGGGTGCCCTTCCAGTGGAAAAAGCGTGATGAAGTGCCCTTAAAATTGAAAAACCATGATGCAATGCCGTACAGGCTGCCCTACATGCTAGATAATTATTTTTAATTATTTTTTTTTTGCCTCTGCCCCTCAGACATCCTGAGTCCCTCACTGGGCCTTATTAAGGTGAAGGACACTTATTCGTAAGTCCCTAGTAGCTAATGTATCTTGTACACTGTATCTTGTTTCACATAGTTCTGCTTTTAAATAATTATGTTGTAATGTGTAAATCTGCACAAAAAAATCTAAAACCTTGATAGCTGTTGTGTTATTTGAGGCAAACTTTTTCTTTTCCCTTTTTTTCTCTAAAAAGCAACTGCTGCTTAATTTCTTTATAATGACAGCCAAACAAAACTAACAAGACAGTGTCCATGCATGCAACGCTCCTGGTGTCATCTGGGGACGTGACTGATAATGTGTCTTGTGTACAGGTATATTTGAATTGTAGATTGGAAAACAGTCATTTCAATTCAGGCAATTCATTATTAGCACTGGCAGCTATGAGCCAACACTATTGCCCCAACTAAGTATTAAAATTCACATATGTGATGTGTCCGACAAAACTAACCAAGCTATTTGCATGAAACAAAAAGTGATAACTATATACTAAAATGTAAACGTTGTAGTTAAACCCATGATACTGGCTTGAATATTACTTTAATAAACAATGACCCTGAAATAGTTATGCCTCCCTTCACAACATCTCACGTAAAAAGCAGGACTATGTAACTTTTGAGATAACAAATAACACACACTATGACCAGTAGCTAATAGAAAACTTGAGGTAAATATTGCTGCATCACGGACTGGACAGAGTCAGTTCATTGACTTTATGTCTGTCCTTCACTTATGCTACTGTTTATATATAGCTTCGCATAGCATTATCCCATAATTGTCACCACTGTGCAGTTAAAAAATCATGTTGAGACCAAAATGGGGATTGTTTTTGAAGAGTTTGCCTTTACTGAGATATACAGTTTCTTGTGTTTACACCATTTTTCGTACAGGTCCTATTGGAAACAGTGTAGCTGAAGACAGAAAGCCTCTCATCCGGCCCCATGCAGCACCTGTCCCTCGCTATTACAAGTCACATGTGTCCTCTAAGTGCATAACCTTGCAGCAAGAGTCGCATCATCCCCCACTGCGGGAACAGTTTCCGATCTATGGCCTGTGTACTTCTACCATATAGCTCTACTATGACCAAAACATATGGCAGAATTACCCAGCATTACCCTGTATTTGTGTTGTCCCCCATGACTCCTTCTCTTCCTCCTCCTCTCATTCTCTTTCACTTTTTCCTGTGGCTGCAAAAGCAGTGGATCGGAGCTGACAGTGTGTGTCTCTGCTTTTAATTTTTTACATCACCTCGCTACACACTTTTATGTAACCGTCTTCTTCTAGATTTATTTTTATCTCTTGCCTCCTCCGTGTGTTTCATTCTCCACATTAATTCTCTCCAGCCTCATTGTTTTACTATCTGATATTTACTTATAGGATCGTCTTTTATAGTAATGGACAAGAATTTTGGTGCATTTACCGGTATGGTGATGGTTGGGTGATGTGTAGTATTGTAGCAGGGTGCTATAGATTCTGCACACTCATATGTTGTTGTTCATTTTTTCTCATATTGTATTCAGTCAAAAGCAATATGAGCTTGCAATAGTGATCCAGGCGGCTGATTGTGTCAGGAAATATTGTACACTGCCGCCACCTGCTGTACAAAGAGTAACACCACAACATAACAGAAAAGGAGCCGACGCTGAGCTCTGTGCTGGCAAAGTAAAAAAAAAAAAACATAGATTCACGAAAACGTTGTGAGATACAACTCACACAGATATGAACACCATCATAAAGTTATTTACGTTTGTGTAATTGTGACTGTGCTGACTTTCATCAATCACACTATTTAGACACAGTTGAAAATGCTTCAGCTATTATGTACTTGAGTGTGTCCATCTCAATGAATAGAGCCAGTATATTTTTTCCAAGGAACATTTGTCTTGTTTTGAGGGCACTGTGCAGTGTGGAAGATACCAGGACTCCAGACTTCAGGACTCCTAACTTCTCCTTACAAATGTAGTCGGTAACTTTGAGCAAATATGATGAAATGTTATAGTTCAACGATTCATATATTTAATCGCAATTAATCGCATAATTGTCCATGATTCATCGCGATTAATCGCAAATGAATCGCTCATTTTTATCTGTTCAAAAATTAACCTTAAAGGGAGATTTGTCAAGAATTTAATACTCTTATCAACATGAGTGGGCAAATATGCTTGCTTTATGCAAATGCATGTAAATATTTGTAATTGGAAATCAATTACCAACACAAACAATGGCAAATATTGTCAAGAAACCCTCACAGGCACTGCATTTAGCATAAACAAATATACTCCAATCATAACACGGCAAACTCAAACCCAACAGGCAACAACAACTGTCAGTGTGTCAATGTGCTGACTTGACTATGACTTGCCCCAAAACTGCATGTGATTATCATAAAGTGGGTGTGTCTGTAAAGGTGAGACTTGTGGGTACCCATAGAACCCATTTTCATTCACATATCTTGAGGTGAGAGGTCAAGGGACTCCTTTGAAAATGGTAATGCCAGTTTTCCCTCACCAAAATTTAGCATAAATTTGGAGCTAAAGCTAGTATGACATGGTTGTCTAGTTTCATATGATGCCAGTATCTTCACTCTAGCTTTGAGCCTGCTACAACCAATGCGTTAATGCATTAAAGAAATTGATGGCAATAAAACAAATTTCTGTTATCACGTTAACTTTGACGGCCCTATTTTTTCATAAAACTGTCATATATCCTGACAGAAGTGCATGAGACATATAATCTGTGAAAATAAATCATGTTCCTCTGTGTTCTCCATAGAGCTCCTAATGGCATTTGCAAGATTCTACCGCGCCCGAACACAAACAACCAATCAGTCGCTGATTAAATATGAATCCAGATTCTGTATACACATCTGTATAAAATAATTTAATGATGAGAACCAGGTCTGAGTTTCCCTTAAAAGAGTATTTTAAAGTAGATGTTCCTACCTCTGCCAAATTTAATTTCTTGAGCCTTGAGAATGATTTATTATTTCATCACATTTAAAGAACGGTTTCAGTCAGAGAAGCGGGGGTCTAACTGAGGACACAGTCTCAGGTGTCAAACTGTGTGATGGATGAGTTAAATGGCTTTTCATGAACGATTGTTATGTATTATTGAAAACCACATGAAGCGGGAGATTCCTGAAATAAACTGAAGCAAGTCAGTGAAAAGGAAAGCGATGCAAACATGCATCTATTGATAATTATGGATATGAATTGGCATATAATTGATATACAATGGACAAAGTGAGTAACACTTGATAAGTCCTGACAAAAGATGGGATGTGTTAACAAATGTGTATTGATCTTTCACCTTTGTCAGCAGTGTCCAGTCACTATACTGCCTGCTGGTGGTGCTGAGCTGACTTGTGTAGATCATGAACTGCTTAAAAGATAATGAGGAGATTATGAGGTCAGACTGCAGTGCAGTGACGCTGCATGCAGGATGATACGGTGCAGATAGGCGCTTCCAGATGGCAGCGTCCAGGCTTCTGTCCCGGCGATTACGGCGGGTTGCTTATAGTTTTCTGAATACTCAGCTCTCCATCTGCAAGTGTTTGTATGTGTGTCAGGGGGCTCGTTTCTATTTGCAGTGGGAGAAGCGGAGGGGAAAGGTTGTTTACACATCTGGGATATCACTTGTAATTTTAATTTGTGCTTCCCCGACTGCTGATTTTTCCAGGAAGTAAAAGTAATGAATAATTAATAGAAAAGAATGCAGAGCAATCACTGCAACAATGACATGAGTTAGTGTTATCTGTAAAGGTAAAGAGGTAACTTATAGTGTGACAGAATGGAGATAAAAGAGGCTGCAGGACACTTAGCGTGAGCGATTTGTATATTTATCAGAATTATGCATGACTTTATGTTTAATTAATCAGTGCATGTTAAGTTCTTACCTCAGCTCCACCTGGGAAATGCTCTCAGCAAACTGCATGCACACATACACACACACACACAACTTTACTTGCAACGACCTACATACTTAGTTGTGTGCAGTCCCCTGCAGCGTGGACAAACACACAGCAGTGATAAGGCAAGTCTCAACGCCTACGTAACTATCACGGAATGAATATTACATTTATGAAAGACCACAGAGTTTAAGCTCTTATCTCGTGACGTAATACATCGTAGATCTGTGGGGGTTTTTCCTGCATTTTTGCCAGATAATGCCACCTTTCACATGGCTTTTGCAGTTTTTTACAGCGGAACACAACTTTCAAGAAACAAGGAGGCTGAAACGTCATTGGAAAAATGGCAGTCCATGAATCTTTTAAACCAAGAGAGGTTTTCTGAACACACACACACACAAATACACAAAAAAAAGGCAGAGAGAGCATTTACATTTAGGCCTGCAGCGAGTGGAATATTTAAAAAGACATTTTCTGTGCTTCGCTCTGTGTCTTTCCAGTACACGGACCACACAGAAGCACTCGCGGTCGTCGGCTGAGTCCTGCTGAGAATCACTGCCCTTTCAGATAACATATCAAATCCTATAATATTATCCTGTCTTAGACATATTTTTTACTCATTAGCTGCTTTTACCACAGTTAATGATCGTGTTTAAGTAGCAAAAGCACTTATAGTATACAGTAATAAACATTCCGACAACCCTGTGTGGTTTTTAATGCTCAGCACTTAAATGTTATTCACTCCCACAGCTTCCCTTTTCCCAATGCACACAGTCTCATTGTCTCAAATTGAAGCTGCTCCATGAATATTAATTGGCACCATTAAACACTCTAATGTTCTTGTTTGTACAGCAGTAAAGAATCACTAAATCTCTGTTGCCCTCTGCATTAGAATTGGAGGGAAAGAGAGAGAGAGAGAGAGAGAGGAAAAAGGTCTAGCCATGTTACTGTTGTGATTTAACACACCAGTGGGCATCCTGCAGCTATCTTCATGCTCATCATGCAA
>CAKALG010022881.1:0-20558 GCA_916700815.1 Helicolenus hilgendorfi
ATATTGTGATAATTATTGACATCGATCATGAAAAAAACAAATCCTGACTATATTTTAGGCCATATTGCCCAGCCCCTACACAGTAAAGCAATTAAAAGCTTGACATATTGTTGGCCAAAACAGCGTTTTATTCATTAGTTATGCTGTAGAAAAATTAAAACTCAAAAGGTAATTATTAAAGCAATTAAAGTTGTGTGTGTGAATTTTTGCCAAGTCCTTGCATTAATAATGGTGCTGTTGGGCAGCCAGCTGTTCTTTTATTGTGGGTATAATAGTTGATTGCAGAACAATGACTTTAAGTGTGTGCACTAATAGAATAAGGAAATACACACAGCTCTAATTTGTCTGAATATAAATAATTTTGCTCTCTAATTTGGCTTATTCATGCCATTCTTAACCTACTTTAGCAAGCACAATAAAACAGACACCAGTTGACTGACAGCTGATCATTAACTATTACTGAAATGATCTGGTAGGATCTGCACTTACACACAGTAGACTATAGGCCTCACCAATATGTCAGCACACCTTGCATTTCTTTAAGTTACCTTATCCTGCATTGACACCATTAGAGAAAGACAGGTGCAAGTTAATACCATATGTTATACAGTATACCATATATCAAATTCCAATTATTTTTTCTCATGCATAAAATTAATGAGACTAAACTATTTTAATTCACTAAGGTATAATATGCTCAACATCTGTGAAAGTAGCAGATATATATACATCATTTTTTGTAAAATCTGGATCTTTAGGTGACACTTGTTGCTGCAACATGTGGCTAATGTTCCTCTACCATGACAATAAATATTAAGGAGATATTTTACATCATCAATTCAAGAGCTTTCATGTTCTTTACTAAATTCTTAAATTCGGCTTAAGTGGATTTCCTTTGAATTTTTTGGATGTAACAGAAATGTTGGGCTCTTTATAGATTGCTGTGGTGGGTGTGTCATATGGATGTGGCCAGCTGTATTGTGGGTGTTGAGTTGAAGCAAATAGCCAACAGAACATGGCGGTCCTTACAATACACCAATAAAGCTAATCATTAGAAGTAAACAGAACTAAACGCCCAGCAGATAAAGCCCAAACACTGGCGTTTGCTTCATCACATTATCGCCGCCATCTGACGGAAATAAAAGTGCCAAGAAGCAACCAGCTGGTTGGTGCTGCGGCCACATGGGTGGGACGTTAACTCGTTAGTTAGCTCATCAGGAGGAGAGCGATAAATGCAAGGGGTTTGAACTTGGCTTGTGACACCAAGATCTTTAGTCACGGTTTAGTACGAACTATAAAGACGCATCAAGGAAGTGTTAAAGTGCAAAAGTCAAGAACGAGTTTCACACACTTGATGACAGCCGTGAAACCCTCCCCCCAATGTGACACAAACACACAATGTGACCTGCCAGTTACTTCCAGATGAGAAGAGGAGGTGGCGTGAGGAGGAAAGGAAAGGAAAGCCCGCGAGGAAAACACAGCACGGGAAGAACAAACAATAGCAGGAGGTGGTGGAGGTGGTGGTGGTGAGGGAGACAATCCCACCTTTCTCTTCTTCCCTCCATTATCTCCTCTCCCATCCCCCTCTCACCCTTAACGAGGGATAGTTTTCTCCTCGCCTCTCATCTCTCTCTCCTCCCCTCCTTTCCTCACCGTCTCCGGGGACCAAACACACCCCTGACAGGTTGCCATAGAAACGCCTCACACACTCTCTCTCTCTCTCTCTCTCTCGCAGACACACACTCCCTCTCTCCATCTCTCTCTCTCTTGCAGCGGTAACGCCTGTATCCTCTCTCTCCTCCATTAGCATCCCTCTTGCTTGGAGACAGCAGGGGCGGCAGTTTGTCGGAAAAAAAAAACCTGACGTCCAAGTCGCCTGAAATCCATTTGTCACAAGAAAAAAAACTTTGGTATTCTGTATTCGTGGGCACACAGGATGTAAGAATTGTTCTGATAAATTATTTCTCTCCAAACTGTCTTTATTTTTAGATATGGCTTACACAAATGCATTCCTGGCAATTCCTCCCCACCCCCCTGAACTTTGCTTTCCATTATATACAGATAAGGAACAAGCAAGATTTAATTTGCACACAATTACCGTTAGCCATGCCATATTCAATTAATGCCCAACCAAAGTCAGACGAGAGACAGTAGCTGAGTTCCTTTTGGCTGGAGCATAACTCATTTATAATTCAGTCCTATTTCTCATACTTAAGGTCAGGATAGAAGTGTGTAAAGTGTTTTTTTTTTCTTTGCAAGCACTCATCCGCATAAAAGGATATATCTACACTATATATCTCACCCCCTCAGGCTCTTTAGAGATCCTGGTCCACTCTGGGGGGTGTACAAAAGAAATAAAAAAAAAGAAGGACTGTGTTCCTCTGCTGCAGGGCCACTTTGACTCACACAGCAAGAGCACCAGCCGCCAACTTCATACAGTGCATGTGTCATCCCCCCGCTGTGCAGCTCGGGGAGGGTTTTTATATCCACCTTGTGAAGTGTGTGTTGGTGTCATCATGTCGTCCATGAGGGTACAGATGCAGTCTCTTTGCTGCATCAAAAAAAAAAATCCACAGGCGTCACCGAAACCATTCACACAGGGGCAAATTTTATTATAATTTAACGTCACTTAATTCCCTTTTTTTCATCCCATAATGCTTAGGGGAGGATGGAAGTGTCGTCATCCACCCAAAACTCACACACAGTGAATGCACCACATTTTTCTTCCCCTTCAACACCTACATCACTCCCAAAAACTGAGCTTTTTTTTTTTTTTATCTCCATTCTCATTCATCACAAGGCACCATGGGGACCTCATCAGCTCTCCTTTATTTATTTATTTATTTATTGACTTGCATTCTTTCCCAAAAAATCCTCAGATAGGGACTACGCCTAATAGTCTGCTGATGAAACCAAGTGTCAATATCTTCATTCATTCATTTTTTATTTTTTATTTTAACAGACTAGTTAATACTGGAGTCATGCAATGAAAATATTTCCATTCATCTCTTTGGCAACAGCTTGGAGCTCCAAAAAAACTGGAGTCAGTGAAGTGTCATCATGAGTCTTACCTTCTACCTGCTCCTCCACATGCCAAAATCCACCTTCACGTTTTACATCACTGAGCGGGGAGTCCGAGGCTGACACACACTCACACACCTGCTGGGTGACACAATCCTCTCACTGAGTTGCTCTCCTTCAGATCTGGCTTCCATGAAAAACTACCTTCATTTTAGAAAAAAAAAAATATTTATAATAAAAATCCGTTTTTTCCTTTAATTTTTTTGTTTTTTGTTGTTTTATCTGGTTTTGTCTCCGGTAACCGGGCAGCTCATCCTTCCTGGCGGCGGCATCCAGGTTTAACAAGGCATCGGCACAGCGCTGGATGACGGAGAGAGTAAGAGAGAGAGAGGGAGGAAGAGCAGAGAGAGAGAGAGATGTGCGTCAAGACAGCAGCTTCAGCCACAGCCGGGCTGAGGTGCTTCTGCCTTCAAAGTAAAAGCATGAAACAGAAAATATAAACCCCTTACATCTGCAGTAGGCAGAAGGTTTTTGGCATCACTGGGCAAAAAATTACATAATAACCTTTCAGCATATTGTAATTTAAGTGTTCTGAGAGATAACTAGACTTCTGCACCTCCTCATATAGCTCTGTTTCAGACTTTAAAGGTCCCATATCATGCTAATTTTCAGGTTCATACTTATATTTTGTGTTTCCACTAGAACATGTTTACATGCTGTAATGTTAAAAAAAAAACTTTATTTTCTTCATACTGTCAGCCTGAATATGGCTGTATTTACTCTCTGTCTGAAACGCTCCGTTTTAGCGCATTTTGATGGATTTGCAACAAAATTGCGCCGCTATAGGCAACAGCTTGGGTCCATGCGTACTTCCTGGCAGCTGATGACATTCACATTAACTGCAACCAGGAAATAAACTGGGACACATTTAGAATGTTTACGTTTAAAATTGTGTAAAGGGTCTAAATATTGTATATTTGTGACATCACGAATGGGCAGAAATCCTGACGGCTTGTTTCAAATGCAGAGTTTCTGAATACGTGCTGTGTTTATTTCCCTGTGGATTGAGTGTTTCGATACTTTCACAGTATTTATATAGGACTTAAGCCTGCTTTATAAATAAAAAAACATGAAAATCTCACCTTTTTATAATATGAAACCTTTAACAAATCTAGACTTTGACCAATCACACGTTATTTCAGAGAGAGAACGTTCCTTTTGGCTGTGTTCCGGCTCGTGGGCGGTGCTTGGTATTTCCTCAACTGATCTCAACATGGCTGCCGGGTCACAAACTTTCTCATTTTACAGCTAAACAGTACACGACAAGATGTTTCTGAAAACATTTGAGCAGAGAAACAGGTATTACAGTAACAGAATATTGATTCATATTTGACCAGCGCTGCCTAGTTTGACCGTTTCATTGGAGTTTGTGTCTGTGAAATCTTGCAGATGCCATTAGGAGCACCGGAGGACACCGGAGGACACAAGAGGACGCCAGAGGACACAGACGCACATGTTTTTTTCAGATTACCTGTCTCATGTACTACTGTCAGGATATAGTGACCGTTTTATACAAATCCCTTTTTTAATCATATCTGCTCCAATTCTACCCACTGCTGCCTTAATACAGATGAAAACATTCAATGACGATAAGACAAGGTGGCTGACGTCACTTGTGTGCACTGCAAATGTTGGCATAGAGGATCACACAGACAAAACCTGCAGGACACCTTAATTGTGGATGCAAGTCAGGCGTGTCCTGCCTACATTGAGAAAATAAAAGATAGATAAAATTTACCAATAGGAATATGTCTTCTATAAGGATTTATTTTTGCTCAGGAGCTTCTTTCACCAGGACTTTCCTTCTTTTTTATATGATATGTAGTATATAATTAAAAAGAAAACTGCTTAAAGCTGAAGTAGGCAGGTTGGAGTAAATATTACTAAAAAAAATTATTCCAAGATCAGCTTTTATCCGTTCTTACCTTTATCCTTGTTGCTCATGCACACACACCACACTTTCCCTTATCTTTCCTGTATTAATCTTCTGTGACATCCCCTCATACAGTGAGTCACAGGGGATCCCTGACTCACATGTGGCATAATGAAGATATGTGTGTGAGAGTGGTTTCTCACATGTCTATCCTTATGAGGATCAAATGTCCTCACAGGGACAGCGAGGAATGAGAAAGATCCTCCAAAGTGAGAGCGGGTTTAATAACGTAGGTTATTATACAGGTTTGTTTCGGAGAGGGGATTTAGATTATGCGCTAGGAGCCATTAGCTTAGTTTTGCATATAACACGTTATATATCTGGTTTGTTTAATCCATGCAAAAACCAAAGAAGAAAAAAACTTGTGGCTTTATGGGGAGTTTTACGAGATACAATATGTTAATTAGCACGCTTTATTTCATATAGTGTTTTAGGTACTAAAAGGCACTTTACATGGTAAAAACAGCAACAGAAACAGTGAAAGCAATAACCATGAAAGACAATCAAATTACATTAAAACAGTATAAATACAATTTAAAATTTAGAACAATGATTGGGGGTCACAGACTAAAAGCAAATTTAAATAGGTGAGTTTTTAGTTGCCAAGCTAGCGGTTTTCCGCTCTTTTAAGCTAATTGTCTCCTGGTTGTAGCTTCATATGTAACAGACATGATGGTATTGATCTTGTCCTCTAAAGGCCTTTACACACAGGTGGCATGACGAATAAACAACATGAAAATGCGAAATACTTGCCTGCGAATATTATATGTCTACAAAATGCCATGTTGATATCAGTTTGAAGAAATACCAAGCACCGCCCACCAGCCGGAGCACACTTTTCTCAATTTTCGCCATGTTTTCAGAAATAAAATGTTCGATAAATCAGGTTATGAATGATATATGAGCATCCCTTCCATGAAAAACCTTCAGAATATAGATAGGAATGAAACTGGAACGTTTGGTGTATGTAAGTGCTACTGAAGTGGAGATTTCTGGCTCAGAGTCTGAGAAAAAAACTCATTTTGAGAAAACGGCCTTTGAATATATGTAATTTTGCAAGACACTACAGGGGAACAGGGTAAAAAAAAATCTTTAACGAATCAATAGCACCAAGAAAATTCCCAAGTTGGTTTACATATACATTAAGACAATTATCTTTTGCGTTACAAGTTTTCTGAAATGTTATGTTTAAATGCAAATGAGGCATCATAATGCTAACTTTTGACGAATCAACAGACACAAATATACAAAGTGTAGTAAAATAAACACCTAAATGTGTATTTTGGATCAGTTAAAGAAGTCATTAATAGTAGATTACTGGAGAGACCATGGACCAGATATTAACAGATGAAAGTCAGTATAGGGCGTAGAGGGAGTCCGATTGCACAGTTGAAGGTGCTGGATAACTACTGGGAAAGAGTAATGGTGAGTAATGGCTGGCAACTGGTGAACACCATGGTTACAGGAAAAGACTAGCAAGAGATAAAGATATTAAGATAACCATCTGGGACCCAGTGGGGTTCATTGGCTTGTTGTCCAATCAGGCCTTTTTCTATGGTTGTTTATCTTTGGTCTTTTTGTCAATATATCTAATACCAAAGTGGTTCCCAGCATTTTGCTATCAGCTCAGATCACATGGTGGGAGAATTTATTTATTTAGTTTTTATTTCTCTGGTAATTTTGATCTATTTCCGGATTTGATCTGTTTTAGTTATATTATCCATTCATCATGTGTCAAGTTATTTATTGACTAACGTATTTGACCTTTTATCCATCCAACCATCCATCTATCCATCATTTATTCATAAATTCATTCATTTTCAACTAAGTCAGTATTGGTCCTCCGCACAGTAGGATATTTGACCAAAGTGGGACAAATCAACAACACACTGACTCTAGTATGGCCATTTTCACATAAAAAAGAAGAAGAAGAATTTATTCACTATGCATATGGCACTAAGCCTCTTGTGTCAACCCCACATTTAGAATAATGAGAAGCACAAGGAGACAACGAAGAAGACGTGACAATGACGGCGAACACACTCATTCTTGTGTGTGTGGAATCAGATCAGAATGTCACATTAGCATCAACTGAAAGGCTCTTCTCATGATCATCCAGCGTTCAATCAATCCTCCAATCAATGTCTGTTGAAACAAATTAATCATTACATCAGCGGTGGACAACGTTGACTTCGAGATAAGCTTATCTGGGTTTTAAGAACGGGTCGATACCTGGCTCACATATCACTCAAACCCTGATCACATCGTTCCTAAGCAGGAATTGATTCCACGCCTATATATAGACTGCAGCGACTACTTAACAACTAGTGTATCTGATGAAAACGTGAAAAAAAAAAAAAAAAAAAATTTATACGACTGAGTTCAGGCAGGGGTTCAGTGGTTAGCATTGTCGCCTCACAACAAAAGGTTCACAGGTTCGAACCCGGCTTGGGGTCCTTCTGTGTGGAGTTTGCATGTTCTCCCTGTGTTAACGTGGGTTTACTGCGGGTTCTCAGGTGTCATCCCACAGTCCAAAGACATGCCGGTTAGGTTCATTGTTGACTCTAAATTGCCCGTAGGTGTGAATGTGAGTTTGAATAGTTATCTGTCTCTATGTGTCAGCCCTGTGATAGTCTGGTGACTTGTCCAAGGTGTACCTAGCCTTCGCCCAATGCCGCGAGCCCGAATGGGATGAGCGGTTACAGATAATGGATGGATGATTTCAGATGATTTCTTTTGCCGAAGAAGTCTGAAATGTTTGTAAAAAGCACTCGCGTCTAACATTTTATTTTGAAAGTTTTCAAAGGAAGCCTTATTTCATATTCTGGGTGGCTTGCCGCTAGGATGGTGGGAATCCAGTCTTCCAAGTTAATCAGCCTGCTATTACCAGTGAACAGCAGCTCACAGCATGAGGCAAAAAAGAGAGGAGTGTCTATGGGATCTATTCTGTTTCCACTTCACCCTTTTTTATTATTTCTTCTTTCTTTCTTTCTCCCTCTGCTCTGTGCGACTTTTTTTCCAAGATCAGCTTTTATCCATTCTTACCTTTATCCTTGCTGCTCACACGCACACACCACACTTTCCTTTATCTTTCCTGTATTAATCTTCTGTGACATCCCCTCATACAGTGAGTCACAGGGGACCCCCGACTCACATGTGGCATAATGAAGATATGTGTGTGAGAGTGGTTTCTCACATGTCTATCCTTATGAGGACCAAATGTCCTCACAGAGACAGCAAGGAATGAGAAAAAATCCTCCAAAGTGAGAGTGGGTTTAATAACGGAGGCTATTATACAGGTTTGTTTCGGGTAGGGGATTTAGATTATGCGCTAGGAGCCATTAGCTTAGTTTTGCATATAACACGTTATATATCTGGTTTGTTTAATCCATGCAAAAACCAAAGAAGAAAAAAACTTGTGGCTTTATGGGGAGTTTTATGAGATTCAATATGTTAATTAGCACGCTTTATTTCATATAGCGTTTTAGGTACTCAAAGGTACTTTACATGGTAAAAACAGCAACAGAAACAGAAAAAGCAATAACCATTAAAGACAATCAAATGACATTAAAACAGTATAAATACAATTAGATAACATTTACAGCATGGCGAATAAACAACGCAAAAATACGAAATACTCACCTGCAAATATTATATGTCTAGGGCTTTTATTGTGAAAGCTACGGACGCAACTCACCCATTCCGCACAACGTGATTGGTTGAAGCCTTTATTTGGGTTGCAAAAGCTCAGAAAATCAACCTCGTTCTGTCGCTTTTTTGCCGCGTAATATTAGCGTTCTCTGTGAAAGTATTCATGACAAAAAGCACAGTATATTGACGTACAAATTAATTGCATGCAAAAAATACCTGGCATGTAAAGGCCGGGTATGGCAAAGAGGTAGGGTTTGCAAAGATTTTAGATTTTTTCTTTTTTTATCAGTCGAAATTCTCAAATACATCCCGACAGCAATCATTAAAAATCAAATGCTCTGACAGAAAAAAAGGGAAAAAAATCTGGTATCTGCAGGACTGTAATAAACCCTTTCAATAAATTAATGCGGCCTGAATGTGATGATTGGATTAACTACCTGTCTACCTGACTGCTTGCACTCTGCCCGTGCACTCATCACACGTCACCGGAGTTTTCCACAAGCTGCTATAGCTTAACAGCTGTTCTAACAATAGCCATGTTCATTGTTTTTTACATTCGTAATGATGATTTTGGGGTTAGTGGCTTTGACGGGAGGCCTGAAGGGACCAGGAGGGGTCAGTGTTTTGCCAACTTGGCGACTTTCTCGCTAGATTTAAGGACTTTTGGAGTTAGTGCTTCTATAGCTACTTTCATTAGAAAAGAGTTGGCAACACTGGGTTATTCTTTTAACATAACTGGTCTCAGAACGCATAAAGGTTTACAAAATGCATTTTGAGAAATATGGAGAAGTAACTTAAGTAAAGAAGGCAGCTTGAAGTAAAGTGGGTTCTCCTAAAAGTACTGACTACAATGAATGAATGATATTAAACAGTACAGAATCATCAAGGTTGTACTTTAGCTTTCAGGTGCAGGACTCAGGACTAAATGTATTCAATGCATGGACGGTCCTCACAAGTACAGAAATACAAACGTGTGTGTGTGTGTTTGTGTGTGCGTGTGCGTGTCGCTGCAGGGAGGTATGGCAGGAATATTGATTCCACTGTCTTCATTAGCATGTACCTGTGGGGCTGATGTCTCTATGGGGTTCTGGCTAGACAACCTAACACTCTGCTCCTGTCCCTGTGGTGAAAGGCTGGCTTGCCACTCCCCTCCTGCGCCGCCTGACACTTTGGACTGAGAGGGAGACCAAAATAGAAGCAGTAAAGACAGAACCGGAGACCAAACAGGAACACAGTTCTGGCATCTATGGCAACCGTGCCGGAGGATGAAATAAAGCCTAAACTAAAACGTCTGTAGCTGTTCACACGTTTTATTTTATCGCTCCGTAATTCATCACACTCCCATTACTCGTGATGTTAACATCAAATTTTTCCTCTCCCAGTTTGATGCGTTGTCCTCAGCTCAGCTTTTTTTCCGTTTGATGGATTGAACATTACTGAAACACGTCAATTAAAAAGAAGCAAAAACAAAACAATTACAGCAAATGAGAGGATTGTTTTATCCATCCATTAACTTTTTTTCAAGACTTTTATTCAATTTGCTCGTCTTAAATTAGGGTCCAGAAATTGAAATCACAACAAAAAAAAATAGTTTATTCTCATTTGCTTTAACATTGGTAGCAAACATTCTGTTCTCCCATATAGAAAAATCTCTGCATGCTATTTATTTCCTGTAATTTTCTGTTTATATTATGCGGCCAGTTTTGTGCTGCCAGAACATCCATGTAATGATGTGTCTATAGGAGCCTGTGAGTATGTTCATTAAATCTCTGTTGAACTGCTGTGACTAAAATATACCTGCTGTATATAAATGAGCTGATGTTCTGCAGTTCGCTTCTCTTTCCTTATACCTTTTTTGCCTTTTTCAGATTTTAAGCATGTTATATATCAGTGTGGCTCTAGGGATGGAAATGCCGGTCTGTTGGTCAGTTCAGTATCTCTACAACTATTGGATGGCCACTCTACCTCCTGAGCCAAAACTGCCCCAAAAACATGCAAAATTAATAGCGTTCCCATCAGTTCTCGGGTGTTTAGAGCAAATTGGCAAATTTCATAACACGCTAAACGAAGGTTGGTTGACATTACACCTGCTAATCATTAGTGTGACATTGTCGTTGTGAGCATATTAACATGTTGACGTCGAATGAGTATCATTCTGAGATGAGCTTGAAGCATTTAGCTCAAAGCACCACAGCGCCTCACAGAGCTGTTGGCGTGGCTGTAGAATCTTAGGCTACTGTTGAATAGTGAAAAAAAAAAAGACTCCTATGTCGTTTTGAGGTCAAGAAAAGATGTGAAGGAGAATTCATGAAGACGTAGGAAAAGACAACCACGATGCTAAAAGAATCCTACTGCACTTACACACACTACACACAGTTGTTGACGTGGGTCTGCCGTGGCCATGCCAAGGAATTGTGAGATGACATTATCTCCTTTCCTTTCATAAAAGATAAGATAAGATAAGATACGATAAGATAAGATAAGATAAGATAAGATAAGATAAGATAAGATATTCCTTTATTAGTCCCACATTCGGGAAATGTGCAGTGTACAGCAGCAAAGGGGATAGTGCAAAAAACAAGATGCATTGACTAACACAGTAAAAAAAGAGCTAAACAAAGTTAGAAACAAAATATGAACCATTTAAATAGAAGGAAGTATAAAAATAGGAGCAGTATATACAGTATTGACAATAAACAGACTATTAAAAAAAATTGCACAAGTGGAAAAAATTATATTACACATTGTGAATGAAATGAAATTACACCTGAAAATATTGCACTGTATGAATGAATCACACCTGAGTAGTAATGATATTGCAAAGTCAACATAAAGTATAGTGCACTTATTGTCATCTTTTGGTGTGTAAGAAAAAAAAGGTTTAGAGTTTTCGACCAGCTCTTATCGCGGCTGCCACTTACTTCCGGGTCATTTCACTCAAAAAAGAGCCTAACACCTCTTCCTAACATACAGCGGCTGAGCGAACTCTGGCGAATGGAGCGCGAAAAATTGTCCAGATATACTACAATCAATATCACTCTCTCTTTTAATCAATATCACGCCCTCTATGTAATAAACTGTCAGTTCCTGTCATCGCCGATTTTGACCAAAATAGGTTGTAGGTTCGCGAAACTTCACATTTGTCACTGTTATATCAAATATTATTTTAAATAACGTGTTTATATACCAATGTTCAAATAAATTGTGCGATGAATAGCAGAAAAAAAGAAAATAAAACAAAAATATTGAGTGGTTCTCTGTAGAAAAAGGACAATCAAATATGACAGCCCTGGTAAGGTAAGAATTCAAATTAATTGTTTACTCTGTTCATTAGTTTAATTCACCGGCTGGAAATCAGCCCCTAATTAAAGCTACAATGACAAATAGCTGAAAACTATGGAGGTGGATACAGTAGTGGAACAAATATAAGTAAGTAAGTGAATAAATATTATTATTAATAAGTATTCTACTCATGTCTGCACAATTTTAGACTCCTTTTTTGAGAGACTATTTTCTTGACTGAAGGTAAATAATGACGGAGGCAGGGTTATAAATGCAGGCATTATGCATTTTGACATTTCATATTGATAAATAGGAAATATTATTTCCACTGTATTAGCATCCCGAGTGATTAAAACATAGGGTACGTGACATTTCAATTTTCTTGTTTCTAATCTAACTCGAAAGGTCAGACGAGGAGACCGTAAACTTAATTTGAGACTGACAGCCCTTTCATAAATGAGGAGCGCACGCCGCCAGATCTGGATGATAGTAATTATGCCTTATGAAGTAAAAGTCACTTTTCCAATCATCTAATTCGTCCTGAAATGAATACCTGTGATAATTAATATCTGTTTGCTTCTCCCACTCTCACTAGCAGACTAGTTATGTTATTAGGTAGATATAGCCTGGGAGAAAATAAACGCATGACGCCAAGAAATGGGAGAGTGTAAAAGGAAAAACCTAAGATGCATTGACATATTTAATGTAGTGTTTGAACTTCATGTGTAACCTAATAAACCTAATTTAAAAGATTTGAGCGGCAAAGTGACATGCTGCAGGTTGGGCCGGTACTCATCGGTACCAGCACATCTACATTTTACTTTTTGGCGCACCACGACTTTTTGTTGCAGGTCCTTTTTGTAAAATAATTATCGAACTGTTCGTCATAACGTTTTTTGTATTTGTGAGCAATGTAATTAATCGAACATTATTTAAACGTTTCCTGAATCTGTTCTTTTAGGACAAACATTTCCAGAATAATTAAAGCGGCAGTGGGTAGAACTGGAGCAAACACGATTAAAAAGAGATTTTCTAAAGCCTGAAAACAGAGTCGTGAGGAGGTGCAGAGGTCTAGTTTTCTCTCAGAACACTTGAATTACAATATGCTGAAAGGTTTTTGTGGAATTTTTGCCCACTGATGCTAAAAAATTCTGCCTACTGAAGCTTTAAATGTTCAGACAAAAGCTGTGATATGTGTAAATAATAAAATAAGCATTTAACTAGTAATAATAATGGTCAAAAATGACGAAAATTGCATAGTTCTAAGTCAAAAAATTGAGGGGGAGGAGCCCAAAACCCAATAGCTCCTAGTAACGTTTATTCACTGTAGAAATTCAGAATGTGCCTCTTTATGTTGCTGCATAATATGTTGGAGCACTGCTACTAAAACATGAATGATACCCTACTATCGGCTACAAATAACACAGGAAAGCACTTTAACTATTAACACTATACACACCATCTTGACCCTATAGGAGAGGCCTGCTATAGAAGATGCATAACCCAAGTATGATAATAATAGCAATAAAACCACAGCTGATTATGACACAGTATAACATGCTTAAAGAGATAATGAATAAATAGGAATAAGTCGCAAGAGATTGATGATACCGGCCGATACACACGCCAACATGTGAATAAGAGGAGTACTGGCACTTGTGTTTTTTTCAGCACTGCTTCCACTTGTCCTGGAGCCTGGTGGCAGTTAGGTGGAGCCTCAGGATCGCAAGCATCTGGCTTACATTGTAAATGTCGCCTTGTACTCACGCAGAGGTTGTGCAGAATGGCAGAAACAACACAGAGACAGAAGGCACACCATTTGGTCTCACCTCCGAGGCCTCCACGAGAACAATCGTGCCATCTTGACTTCATCATTCCAAAGGTGAACCCTGGATGTACAATGTTGGTGCCATAATGCTGCAATGCTCGAACAACAGTGTCGGGGACAGATCTTGGCTTAGCTCATCCATTCCTCCTCCTGAGGACAGAAACTGTCAATATGCATCATGAACAGCAGTATTCATTGAGGCAAAAAGTGGGAAAGTTACATAACCCCTTACACCTTCTCCACAAGTCCATAGTGGCATGTCTCTCATATGCCTGACCAGCCTCCTTGTGATCTTGTGAACCACAGTGGGGGTTGCGTAAGTCCTCGGATGTTAGGTTGTATGACAGCTCGCCTTTAAACAACCGGCAGCACCTCCAGCTGATGTGCTCTGCCACGGCGGTTGATGTGGTCCAGGGGTTGAGTCAGGTTGTTTATCGCCACTCGGAGCAGTCAGAAATCTGCTTAAAAGGTCACGCTCCGCTGTAAATACACAGCAGAGAGATGTTTGGTTTGCTCTGGCTTTGGCGAAAAGTCAAATGTTATTTGACATTTAGTAATTGCTGAAAACTGTGGACTCATAAGAAATAATTTTCCTGGGTCTGGAGTGGACTTCGTGGTCAGGGTCTTTTTAAAGGAATAGTTAGATATTTTGAGAATTATGCTTATTTGCTTTCTTTCAGAGAGGTGGATGAGAACATCGATATCACTCTAATGTTTGTACGCTAAATACAGCCCAAGCGTCAGGAGAAAATGTTGGCATCATACGTTTCTGCAAACCACAGATACTTTACATTGAATGTCTACGCTTTCGGTCAGAGCAGGGGTCAGCAACCTGCGGCTCCGGAGCTACATGTGGCTCTTTAGCCCCTCTCCAGTGGCTCCCTGTGGATTTTTCAAAAATAAATAACAGTTTTTTTGTTTACATTTTTATTTTTATTTATCATTGTTGTAGGTCTATGGTACGACGGTATGACGGAGTATTAAGGCCACATTGAGGAAAAAAAATAAATCTGAGATTTAGAAAATAAAGTCATAATATTACGAGAATCAAGTCAGAAGTTTACGAGAAAAAAGTTGTAATACTATGAAAATAAAGTCATAGGTTTACGAGAAAAAATTGGGAATATTATGAGAATAAGTCATAAATTTAAGAGAAAAAAGTCGTAATGACGTTATTCTCGCAGTATCACAACTTTTTTTCTTGTAAAGTTATGACGTTATTCTCGTAATATTACGACTATTTTCTCGTGATATTATGAATTTGGTATTAGTTGAATTATGGTATAATAACAACTTTAACAAGCAAGAAAGTCCACTATGGGCGGGTGGGAGCGGTGGTGGACAGGTCCAACAAATGTGGGACTTTTCCCCTCGAGGACACCGCTGTTCGTGGCCCATGGTGAAACCAAAAGTGGACTGGTTATGTAATGATGTTAAGCTTGTCACGCTTGTTATGTAATATTACGTAAAAAAAAGTCTGCTACGGGGGGTTTTGTTATAGTTTTTACGCTCATATGATGGTAAAGGTTAGGGTACAGTAAGGGCCTTGGGAATGCATTATGTCAATGAGTGTCCTCACAAAGATAGGGGTGTATATGTAGTACAGGTGTGTGTGTGTGTGTGTGTTGTGTGTTCAAAACAGGGGAAAAAAACAGAGGCTTCAGTTGCTAGATATCATTTAATCCACATGAAAGTGATTAGGTTTAGGATTAGGATTATAATCTGTCACTGAACATTGAACATTGATTAAAAAAAAAAAGAGGCAATTTTTTTGGAAACTTCTCTACCTCCACAACACAAGAGAACAAACATTAAACCGTGTACCGTATGTTTTATTAATGGCAGAATTTGCTTAAAATATTTCTGGTTAGCTCACCTTGGTGTGGCTTTATTTCACCATCTGCACAATTTTAAAATTTAGCCTATTCTGTAAAGAAAGAGATGCAAGATGTTGGAAAATAGAGGATAAAGTGTGTTTAGCCTAAGAGACAGGACAAGTTTTAACTATCATTGGTCAAGTGCCCTGTGACTAAACAGCACCAATGAGGAATACTCTGACATCTCTTCCTTTTTTACTGTGTTGTGGGAGGCAAATAGGTCATGAGAGAGCAGCAGAACCCGGTGACCGCCTGTAATAACAAGCGGCCGGGTGTTCAGGACGCGTAATGAAATCATTTTACCACCTGGTAAATGAGAACACGGAGGCAGTGATCAGATGATGAGGATTCAGACCACAGAGCCATAAACAGGTCATTATTGGAATGGCACGGGAGGCCGACTGAGCCTAATGTTAATAAAATATTCAGGGTATTGTGATAATTTTCAAGTTAACTGGCAAATTTAAAGCTTTTAGATGCTTCGTCTGCTCAGTGAAAATGTGTTTTGTAGAACAACAAGATGCTAAAATGAACATAAAAGATCAAATAACCCCTTGTTTGGCCTTCCTTCCTTTTGCCGTTTGTAATTACTTTAAATGTTCATTAGCCTGAGTTAGGCTTGAAAAAATATTGTATCATGTCAGCCGTAGTCATGTAACTCAAGCACAGCTCTGTACTGTAAACGCCTCAGAGGAGCAATTAAACGAAAAGCAAAGCCAATTTATTGCGCACATTAAAATCCACACAACCCAATCCTTTATACAGTCTTGTACAAATGCACATGTTTGGAGAATTACTGAGAGATAACAACCATGAAAAAGTGACAAGTGGCTCCGAGGTGGGCGTTGAATAGTTGGAGGCTGCATCAGTTGGTGAACGCGAGCCAAGTGCACAAAGGCAGCAACTGACTGCAAAGTACTCGAGGCATTAAAAACAAGCAGCAAAATGAAATAAATAAATAAATGTGACAGTCGCCAACACGTCTAGCTGTAAATTACTGGAAAACACTAGGTTTTTTTAAAAGATAAAGTTTGGCTGTATGTCCTCAGACTCAATTAAAGTAAATTATGTATATACATCTATAAGTATTATGAATGTTTGCTGATTTAAATTAATCATTTATTTAATCTATTCAAATATAGGCAAAGCTCTGTATAATCACTACAATTGTGTTAATGATTAGGTTTCCCTGTAGGGACACCGAAAAATAAATATGTAGTCCGTGCACTCATTGACATACTGGTACTAGAAGGAAACCATGTTTTGAAGGACATCCATGCTTTTTCAACAATAGCAGCAATAATGCTGCTGAAGTCCTTGTAGGGCAGTAATAGCCTCAAGGATATACTGTATAATCCACAAGAATGTGGCAGACAACAGAATGTGTTTTCCACCTTTTTATTGCATGCATACAGTGTAGCTTTAGTGCCTTAAAGCAGTGGTTCTCAACCTTGGGTCCGGGGCTCCCCTTAAGGCCCTGACACACCAAGCCAACGGTCGGAGGAAAGTTTGGGGCTGACGGTGAGCGTATGTCGGCCTAGTTTTTTTCAGTGTGTCTCACACTGTCGGCTCTAGTCCGCCATAGTCTGCCCGTGTTGGAGTTTTTTCGGCCGATTCAGAATGTTGATTCAGCGGCGGAGCCTGTCGGTGAGAGAAATCGCTGTGATTGGCTGTTCAGCTTAAACGAATCAGCGCACAAGAAGAGAAACGGATGTGAGGAAAGTAAAGCTAAGAGGTAAAGTCAAGAGGAAAAACACAAAGGGCTCTTCTCATTTTTCATCTTCATCTCATCTGATCATTCCAATACACGGATATTTTCACAACGACATGGCCATCAGGAATGAAGCTAAGTGGTGAGTGAGAGTGGTGTGAAAATGGTCGGCAGACGCTGCTCTCTTTCATGTACGTACAGACTACCGCCACCTGGAGAGTTATTTTCTTCTCACGCAGGCGCAGAACGTACATGCTAACTGGCCATACTAACTATATATACTAAGCACCATATGCTAATTGTCATGGTGTAGTGTTTTTGCAGTTAGTATACAAAAAAAAAATTTGTACTGACAGGAAATAATGGGTACGCAGACAGATGTCAACCAGTTGCAACTGTCAGTTAAACTTCACTAAGAGAAGGCAAATGTTTTCCAAAGGTTTAATACGTATCTTTTTTTGATAATTTATGTTTTGTTATATTTTATTTGCACATTTTTAAAAAAAAGGGTCAGGCAGAGAAAAAGTAAATAGAAATTAAATGCATGTGCAGGTGAGGTATAAACCCACTACGGCGTTGGCTAAAAACCTCACCTAAAACAGAGAAAACAATATCAATATATATATAAATAAAAAATAACAATCCAAAATAAAATATCAATTAACATGCATATCGTTTACATGCCTTGTCACATTGCAAATTATGATTAGCTACTAATGAAAAGACATCATTATGAACAAACAAAAACAAAGCAAAATCGAATGATTAATTCCTAGATTCGCGACAAAGCGGCGGTATGTGACGAGAACAAGTTGAAAACTACTTTTCCCTTGAAACGTAATTAAGAATGCAGTTTAGTTGTATGGGATTGTAATTTTGTAGGAGACAGGGTTGGCAAGGTAGTATTAAAAGTCTCCAAATGGTTCAGAAAGCAGAATCTTAACTAAAACTAGAATTTGTTTTACCATATTATACCAATTTGATCTTCCCTTCATTATCCATCCAGCTCACTATCCATGTCAAATCAGACTTAAAGGTGCTTCTGATGACTCGCAAAATACTAAATGGGCACGCCACTTTATACCTGGCTCATCTCCTTAAACCTTATTTATTTCATCCTGTGCTCTCCGCTCTCAGAATACAGGACTCCTGTGTGTCGGACCTTTTCCTATCATGCTCCTTGAGGTCTCTTTAATTTTTTTTCCCCCATTAGTGTTTTTGGGGAATTTTTTTATCCAAATCGTGTGTCTATGCTTGGAGGGTGTCATATAGCTGTACATATTGTAAAGCCCCTTGAGGTAAATTTGGGATTTGTGATATTGGGCTATAAAATTGACTTAACTTGTCTACATGATGTGTAAATACGACATTGTTTGCGAACAAATTTGCCATAGCAACCTTATAGGCTTAAGGTTATATAATATGTCAATGTTCAGCTTATATACCGCTCCTAATTGGCCAAAACAAACTGATTAATGCAGCATTAAGCCTTTGGTTACAACAAAAATCTGCAGACCCTTCTCAGTAATTTAGAAACAGTGTCACCAATAAATGGTGGATTTTTCAACTGTAAAATGTCCTGCTCGGTATGTATCTTGGTCATAATTAAATAAACAAATTAGAAGGGCACTGGAAGAGCGCAGACCTCTACCATGACCAATCTTTTCCAAAATTGAATGTGTTCTTCCTTGACCCTAAAACCTTAAAGCAGTTTTTCCCCAATGCTGCTGACAAACACAAACAAACCGAACCAAATTCATAACCTCCTCGGCCGAGGTAATAAATACATTTTTTACACTGCCAGTAGATTACGGGTGGGACATAACAAAATAGCATGATGTTAAACGTTCGGAAAATATTCACCTCGATGAATCGAGACAACAAATTAAATATGTCTACTGAATCTCTGGAGCTCATTTGTCACAGATGAATGAGGCGGGGAGAGCACACGGGGTTCTTATTACCAGCCAATTTAATACATAACTGCAAGTGCAAACACTGTGAAACGTCACAAAAGGCTACGTTAATTAATCTCCGGCTTGTGTGAACCCTGCCAGTTGTGACTTCGCCGTCCTTTGTAGGTTAGATGAATGCACAGCTCGAATGAATGAGAAATTCTATTGATTTAATATCTTCAAGCTGCTTCGAAAGTGCTCAAATTCATTGACTGACCCAGTTGTTTTTTTTCACCCCCTCGCATTCTTTTCAAAGCCGTGTTTTTACATCCCGTGGTTTCACCTCAGCCATGCTGGCTTTTATATCAGCCATCTAATGAGGAGACTAATTGACACCTGCGATGCCAGGTGAATGTGATTAACTGCAATTAACCACCTGGTAAGATAGATAACCAGCAGCACTGTGGGTCCTGAGGACAGGATTGAGAACCACTGTATTAAAGACACCAATCACTGTGTTAATTAACACAATGCATGCTAAATGTCAATTTTTCAATTAGCAAAGGGAAAAAAGAAAAGGGCAAAAGGGGATTGTAGCAATGATTAAATGAGAAAAAGTCAGATTCTGGAAGTCTAAACTAAATGACCACACACTAAAGCAGTTGGGATATTACAAATGGCTCAAACGAATAGTTTGACATTTTGGGAAATACAGTAATTTGTTTCGCTGAGAAGACATCACTCTCATATCTGTCCGTTTAATATGAAGTTAAAACTAGGAGTTGGCTAGCGCAAAAAACGGAAGCGTGGTCCCTTAAAGGAACTGTTTGTAAGAATCAGAAATTGGTTGTAACAGCGACACCTGTGGCCGTTAAGTCAATGAAAGTCAGTGTCCTGTTGCACGCGCTACCTGAATGTGAGCGAGCATCCGTCAAAACAGTGAGGCGACACACGTCAGCTAAAACCACAATATCACTCTATATTTCACCTGCTTGGCAGTAATGTTAGCTGACCAGACGAAGGTCTCTTCATGAATCACTGCTGATCCTAGTGTTGGCTTTTCCTGCTTCAGCCTCCCAACCGTGGTCAGAAGGAACAGGAGAGACACCGGCACCCGGTCGGAGACGATAACGTTTCTCGCTGTGGAGCCCCGTCACTTCACAAGACACGGGAAACCTCTGTTGGTCTGGAGGAGCTGCAGCATTTATTTCTGCACAAACGTCCACTGTACATTCACTAGATATTCTCAGAGCTAAACTAACTCTCCTACAGTGTGGAGTGTGCGCGTGAGGTGGAGCGA
>CAKALG010022882.1:0-13451 GCA_916700815.1 Helicolenus hilgendorfi
TCGTTTGGCAAACTCGTTTTGGCCGTGGCCGACCTCGCCCGCGCTAAAGTTTATCACCTGAACAGAAGAAGAAACACAGCAGCAGCGTAGCATCATTACACGGTTAATTAATAATAATCCTAATTAGATCGTAACATTTCTGAGTCTGAGACTTCTTATGAAATACAACACATTCTTAAAATAAGATACTACACAGACTTTTCTCTTTAGTCATACGAGAGAAATATTTAGAATTTGATTTGCTGCGGCCATATTAAGATGTGCAGATTAACCATATAACGGTGTCCTTCATAAAGATAATCCTAACATGTACAGATGGTGGATGTTGAATTTTAGGCAGATTTTCTGTTTGAGATAAGCTCGCAGGCATCGGTCACTGACACTGTTTAGATTATATTAATCAGGCAAAGACCCTACACACTCACACACACACAGTATATGCACATGTTTGACCAGCAGTCCGTGCCATATATAGGAGGTGCAGTAAAAAGTAGTGATGAAATGTCATTAGTGGCGTCCTTTCGTTAATAATCTTTCCTTCCGCTATGAATTAGCGATCAGCAGTGGTGTTGGCATTAATAATCCTAATCGCTACAGATCATATCACTAGATGGGTTTGACAGAATATAATATACTCTATATGTCATGCAATACAAAAAAGCTCTTTTCCTCGCGCATAAAATTCAGAGATGACATAGACCTAGTACTTAAATAAGAATTCCTGAAATACATTTTTAATTGATATAGTACGAAAAAGGTAATTTAAATAGATTTTCTATATTTTGCAGGGCTGCAACCAACGGTTATTTTCTATTTGTATTTAATCAGTCAATTATTTTCTCAATTAATCTCTCTAAAAATGGCGAGAAAAAATGGTGAAAAATGTTGATCACAGTTTCCTGAAGCACTAGGGGACGTCTTCAAATGTCATGTTTTGTCTGACCAACAGTTTAAACTTAAAGATATTTCAAATTAAAATTATAAAAAACAAACAAAAGCGGCAAATCCTCACATTGGACAAGCTGGAGAAAGAGAAATCTTTTGCATTTTTCCTAGAAAAACAGCAATGATGAACGAAAATAGTCCATTCATTGTTTCAGCTCTAATGTTTTGCTTCATAGATATAATACTTCCACTACAGTAATAGGAGGATCAGTACACACACTGTACTTTAATCCCTTTGAAGAGGACTCCACTAGAGGTCAGGGGAGGGTCAATTAGACCGCAGATCATTGCAGATCATTGCAGATTGACCTTTTGACCTTCTAACCTGCTTGGATTCTTTTCCCGTGAAGAGCCAAACAACAGAGTTTTTGGAGATGTCTGAGTTGGGGCTGTACCAGGCGTGTAACACCACCATCTGGCCTTTGACCACTTCCATTTCTCCTCTGGGGATCTCCACCTCCTTGGTGTCACCTGGAACAACAAACACAGGAAACGGTTGATCAACAATGTAATGTAGCAGCGGCTCAGCAGTTTCTGTTGGTGCCATTATGAAGATAAATTAGAATAACGGAGTATTTTTATCCCGTGTCATGCTTCAATTTTATGCATAGAAATTCTTGTTTGTGTTATGTGATATTTATAGTTTGTTTTATTGAATTTTAGATTATTTTTTTGTCTTTGTATGCCTATAGCTCCCACTGAATCTGTGTTTTTTGCAGGGCTTCAACGAATGCTTATTTTACTTATTACTTAACCTGCTGAATATCTTCTCAATATGACATGTCACAAAATAGTGAAAAATGCCTGTTACAATTTCCTCAAAGCCTAATGTGACATCTTCAAACATCTTGTTTTGTCCGACCAACAGCACAAAACCCAAAGATATTCACTTTACATTGTTATAAAACAGAGAAAGGCTGCACATCCTCACATTTGAGAAGCTAAAAGAAGGGAATGTTTTGGTCGTTTTGCTGAAAACTAATTTAAAACTAATTTAAAACGGTTATTTGATGATTTTTTTTCCTATGACAGAATAAAATATAATAAAATATTACTAAAAAAACACCACCATGACCATATAGAAGTTCACTCTGCTGACTGTATGCGTCTTTGTTGCTGAAATTTGTCCATTTGTACAATATAGAGAAAAAAAGATCAGATAGATGAAATATAAAAAACAGTACAAATTTGTAAAATTGTGAATTGGGGAAATATCATTTTAAAACATCTCCAGTGGATTCTGTCATCAAGTTGAATTTCTTAACTGTGCCATGAGCTGAGCTGATCTGTTATTAATCACCAACAACCTCCGGATCAGTCAATCCCAAACATGCTTTGACTTCCCCTTGACATCTTGACATGTGTGTGTTGTCCTTTTGGCTTCTGTACATCCAGCTATACCCGAACTGAGGCGAGGCAAACTAATCACATCATATGGCAGCAGGCAGAAGCAGACTAAAGACATGCGCTTCAGTTGTAAAGTTGCATTTGAACCAAATGATCTTATTCTAAAAGTATATAGCCTCCTCCAATTTCCCCCCAAAACAGCCTTGTTTACATCTTTATATGCATGCATTTTACAGATAATCCAAACTAAAGCTAATCTTAAGAATCAAAATTTAAAGACAGGGCATTTTAGGGGCATGGATTTATGAGAAAAATAACAACCTTAATCATGTGGGGGTTTAAAGACTCGTGCTCACAAATGTCAAGAAAGCAACTGTTAAGAAAACACTTATATTTTCACATAGGAAGAATTAGCAAAAAGGGAAGGATTGAATGGAAGAAGACAAGATACTAAAGAGGACAAAGTAGAATGTCCAACTCACAGGGCGCCCAGTCACCCGAACCGGACAGCTGAAGCTGGATCACCTGATCCCAGCAGTCGGTGTCCACTTGTGTCTCCAGTTTGATTGGTGAAAAAAAACTCACACAAAGAAAATAGCCACTAAATCCTTCTACGGCAGAAAACACTACGAAAGTGTTCCTCATGAGCTCAGTTGGATGGACAGGAGAATACAGAGAGAGAGAGAGAGGGAGCGTTATGATCCATAGACCGGCAGCTGAAATCTCCACATCTGTTCATCCAGGCACGCCTTCATCCTTCTCCAGACTGAGAGCGTGAGGCAGGAGAATTAGGTGATGGGTGGAGGTGGTGCTGAGCTGGGGGGTTGTTTCGATGAAGAGGAGTACAGTGTGTATGTGTGTGAGATTTTAAGGCAGAAAAAAAGAGAAAGAGAAACTTATTTTTTGACTTTTTAGTTTTGCTGCAGTGACTCAGTGCCTTCTTATTCCTCCCGGGACGACGTGACCCCACCGCTAGGGCGCTCCTGTCCCTTAATTTCTGAATCTCTGAATCTGGTAAATCCTTCTGACTAATCCCTAAACAATCCCGGGCTCAATCCTCTCACCTCACGTGAGCAAAAGGGCTCAGCTGGACATGGATATGATCTGACACACGGTCACTTCAGCCACCAACGCTGCTGTCACTGTCATCATCATCAACATATCAACATTTACATTCTCTAAATTACGATTAGCAGATCCCTTTGCTCTACATTTAATCATTTGTGTCATGCAACATCTGCTGAGCCTGATTGTGGAGTCCACATGTTAGGAGTTTGAAATGAGGCATCCAGCATGTGAGCAAAAGATGGCACGTTTGATGGCACAAAATGAAAAAAAGGAAAATCTACAAATTAGACTACAGTAGATACTGCATGATGATAACCTTGAGAGTTTTCTTTAAAGTGCAGTCAGAATAATCTTCTTTCTAACAATACTGCCACACACTCAGACCCAAAATGTGGATGTGATGTTACGATTCCAAATACATTTTTTGCAGAGCGATCACAGGCTACAAACAGTGTATAAGAGTGATGCTGCTTTTTGTAGTTTAGTCGTGTAATATTGTTTCTCCCTTTCCAAACACAGTACATCAGTGTTACTATACATTTATACAGCAAAGGTGAACCTGCAAAGAGATCGCACTGAAACAGGAAACACATTCTTAAATTGGTCTCCAAGTTGAGACAGAGTGAATATTCACAGAGGGTGCTATTGTGACTGTGCCTTTATGAATGTATGAACTAACAAACAGATGTTTTCAGATCAACTGTGTTACTTTGCCAAAGTGGTAACAACAAGACCAATCTCTGAACCCATCGGCGATCAATCCGAAGACAGATAAGCCTCTGGGGGCATGGGGCTATATTTTTGCAGTAGCCAGCGGATATCCAGGCCAAGACTTCTTAATTCCGTGGGCTTCTCATTGTTTACCGTCCGATTAGCAACTTGAGATGCAAGAGGAGGAGTAGCCAGCTAAACCAATAAAAGCTAAATCATTGTCAGACGATAGCCGGTGGGTTCTGAGATTGCATTTCGGCCAATGTGTTCCGCCTCTTTTGCTCTCCACACGGACTGTTTACCTGCATTCAACCAAAGCCTTCTTGAATGTGAGTGGTCAACACTACCCGGACTACAAACGATCCCAAATTCGTCGCCTACAGATTCTATGTGAGAATGCAGAATCTGTTCAGATTACAACAAGACTTACTGTGTGGTACCCATACTACTATACTTAGTTTAGTAATTTAGTATGAAAGAAAAAGATTTAGTTTGTCCCAATACATAGTATGTCAAATGCAGTATGTCAGAAATACCAGGATGTCCTACTATATCCTGACGCATTTCGCAGTACACAATATATGAGCAAAAGGGTCAAAGTTCAAGGCGCATGACAAAGTAGTATATCCCAATTGTATGCATACTACATGCAACAGTATGTACGTTGTAAGGGCAGCTGCAGTGCACTAAACGTAAAAAGAAAAAGTATGCAATTTGGAACGCACCCCAAGAGTCTACAGCCACGCTAGCTGCTCTTAATTAATATCTGTACTTAAGCACAGTAGCACTTTGAGCTAATGTTATCGTTAGCATGCTAACATGTTCAAAATGAAAATGTCAGCATGGGGATTTTTAGATTATGTAATGTTTATCAATACGATGTCAACTATTTTAGTTTGGTGTGTTAGCATGCTAACATTTGCTAATTAGCATTGAACACAAATTAGGGCTGAGGCTGATGGGAATGACATTAGGTTTACAGGTATTTGGTCATAAACCAAAGTATTGGACAAATTAAAATTCTGACTTGATGATGGCGCAACATGAAAAGTCAGAGGATCAACAAAGTAAAAAAATAAAATAAAAATCATGACATGAATGGCAGTGCTTTTTTATCAACATGAAAAGATGTCAGACCTTGTGATGTATATTGTGAGACATAAATGCCAAAAATCATTTTCCCCCGTCTAATCATAAAGCACGTCTTCACATCCAGCATCTCCTCATGTCAGTGTCGAGCAGTAGAGCCATCTATTGGACAACATACATGCATGAGATTAATATCTTTATCATCACCATCGTTTCCGCAGCCGTCATCTTATCAGCCTGGTTTTGATTCATAATGTACAGCAGCCCCATCTCTCTCTTTTTCCAGATATGAAACATAGTTTTTCCCTCACAAATCCTGTTAGTGCTCCGATTTCATTTCCAGCAGCTATTGTGTTTGAGCCGCTGCATGTGCGCTGTAACAATTATGTAACAACACAGAGAAAAAAGGCCCTGTTTGGGATTGTGTGTACATGAAATCTCTCTCCTTGTATAATGCTGTGAAGTGCTGTGCAGGCGTTGCATGCCGATTAATATACGTTGTGTAGACGGAGACCCAATCAGAAAGGATCAGGTTTTTCTTTAGGTTGATGAGACTTTACGCTGCTTCTTAATGTGAATGATGGACGCTGAGAGTAATTCTGAATGATATTCCATGATGAAGTAGGATAATGCCCTGTAGTCTCCTCACTCCAGACTATTCTTGTGCTTCTTTGAGCGGGTTTATCCCCAAAACTGTGTCATTCAATTGTTTATTAAATGAAGGAAAATCTTCACTAATCCGTGGCTGTCTCCATCTGGGACGTGTGTGTGTGGGTTTGGCTGTAGACACAGACAGATAGAGGCGGTTCAAGATGTGGATATGGGTATGAAGTCAATTTAAATCCATCACAACAGGGGAAAAAAAAAAAAAATCAGGAAAAGCTGCCAATAAAGGGGATGCTGATATGATGCTATGTAGCCTCAGTAAACTCTGTCCTAATTACATTTTGCCAGAGGCGATCGTTCAGCCTAGCCACGCTTTATATCTGCTAATTGGATTCTTCTCTTTAGAATAAACACTGTGGTTTTTTTTGTTTTCCTGCAAGGCATCCTGGCTATGAGATATTGGCATAGTCTCGGCTGAAACGGCAATTAGGACGGCAGGGACGCCGCCAACCTGCACGGACTAGTCAAAAGAAGAGTGGACCCTGTCACGCATGTCTGAGCCAGGGCACAATTAAGAGATCAAATGTGAGCGTGTTGCGGTACCGTGAGTCATCCAAAGAGGGCAGCACATGCATATGCTAAAACAGATCATCTGATCATAGATAAAAGCACTGTGGAGATCCTCATATATCACCAACATCTCTGAATATAAGACACAACAGATGAATAAATTAAGTGAAGCAACACAGGTGAACCGTCGTGTGAATGAGATTTGAAAACCAGGCTGAGCAGGTGTGTCTAAAAATAAACAAACCCTCTAGTTTATTACTGAAATACATGCGATTTGCATGTCTAACTAGGCAATCTAATTCTGCTGCTGTGATCGAATGGAGGATAAAAAGTCAGTCCCTCTCTCAGAGCCCTCGGGGGAGCCGCGAAGGCCTGTGTGAAGATAAACTGATCCTCTTTAACCAGCCCCACTCTATCTCTCCGAGTAATCTCCGCTTCCACCCATGTCTTTCTCTCATGCGAGTCCCTCTCGGGAGCTAAAGCTTTAGCTGAGGCTCAGATTTACCCTCCATTTACACCTCTACCCCTCCGCTCCCCCCCATCGATACAACAGCCGCCTTAAAAATGTACTGATAATCTGAGGCAACAACAGGGTCTAAAGGTCAAAGGTCTTAACAGCAGCCTGGATGCACTTTTCTGTTTCCAATTGATGCTGTAAAACTTTGAAGTCAGAGCAAATGTTTCGCATTTAACACCTCTTTATATTCATTTCACACTTGTATTTATTAACATATGTAATTTTCAGTCACCTGAAACATCACTTGAAATAGGTCACATTTCTTCAATTCAAGCTCGGCACAGCGGGGAGTCTTCTCCCCCTGAGGGGGGTGGAGATAGACTCAGAGCCTTCAGCTGGATGCTAGGGTGTAGGAGGTGGAGCTTTTGAAACGCTATTTGAACAGCAGCTACACCAGAAGCACCAAGTATAGCTTTCAGGTGAGCGGTGTGCCAGCAGGCATGCAGCAAAGGAGTGCACAGAGCATTGATGGCTCAAATACAATGTCACGACTAAAACAGTGTGTTGTGGTGCAGTGTGAGGAGTTATACAGTAATTATACATGTAACAGTTTGTCCCTACTTTTCCCAACTTCTGAAACATGTTTGCGAAATTGCGGCATGCTGCTCTGATAAATTATGCCTCATGCCGGGGCACCAAAACACTGTAGTGTAAATGCATTTTTTATAATACCAAAATATGGAAATAAGCTTCAGGAGACTACCAAATTATGCATCGTGAACACATGAATTGCTACCAAAAGATGAAGTAGAGTGATTGCACTCCACGTCCGCTATCAGGAATTAGGTTTAATAATAAATAACAGAATTTAACTTGCGTCAGGGCACTACCCTTGTTAAAAGGAAAAATTATAGGCAATTCATCAATTTAGTCTCAATTCTGAGGGTTCATAACTTGTGTACAGTGACCGTAATGTTTCATATACACAAAACCACATAATCAAGTTCTTTAGAAATAAACTACACACACAACTACAGTAATAACTATGAAACAGACACATAAATGAATAAATGTGATGATGAATGAGAACAATGAATACAGCGATGAACAATGACTGAAGTAGGACCACCGTACATACCAGGTAAAAATCAGTGGATGTATAGTTTGACGTTGACCAGTTAAATTGAATGAATGCACCGTTCAGCATCAGCATTGGGAAGCACAAGGGAAGCAAGTTGATATGAACTCTATTGTGATGGGAGATCCTACTTATGATAACGCTTCTTAATTACTTAATTAGCATCCACTCCACTAACCCAGGAAAATGTATAGTTTCACCTGCCGGTTGCGATGGCAAAGGGAGAAGTTGTGCTCCCTGGAGCTCTTTAGCGTCCTCAGGCATTCTCTGGTCCACTTCGTCCCACTTGGTGACTCGTTTTGGGTCAAGCTCTCCATCTTTATCTCTCAGCTGGCAGCCGGATCTTCGCTAACTCCCACTTGGCTGGAGTGACGGTGGCAGCATGTGCCAGAAGTGAGAGTGTCTTTCTTTCAAAGTTGGCTGGATACTGGACTCCAGCACATTTGGTGCGACTCGGGGGGTTGGCCAAGAATTAAGCCGGGCCAACCGGCACAGGCAACCGGTCAGAAAGAGAGATAAGGGAAGACGGTGATCTTGTATTTTATAGTCTGTTGTCCAGGGGGTGTGACCAAATTTACTCCTTCCATCAATAAAACTCTGGTTTGATTCTTTCCTTGAAACTTTCTTTTACAGAACTAATATTGTTTGCTTAACATATCGAATTATCTCATATTTAGAAGTTGGACTCCAACATTAGCTGATACTAAACACCTGATATCACGCACTGAATAAACCCTAATGAACTGAATTAAAACAATTAAACAGATTCATAAATGTCAATCTAGCTATCTATCTAATCAGCATCTGTTATTATTACCAAACCATATACATACATACAGTACATATACTGTAAACAGTATGTCTATATGTGCAAAGACAGACAGAAGCCTGTAGACTCAGTTTCTGTGATTCTGTGTAACATTTCTTTGTGGTCAGCATAACACACCACTTAATGCACATTTTGCATTGAAAGGTCAGTTTCTTTGGTTCCCAGCTTGAGTGTGACTCTGAGAAACAGTTCAGGTCAGTTTGAAGCCCATCCTGTCATAAATTGGTCATTATAGTCACTGATCCGTCCATCAGTGTCCTTCATGAGTCATTTCAGGCTTTCTGACTCAAAGTTCTCTGGGAGAATTTAAAATAGAAGTCACCAATGTTCGCTACACATCGCTGTGGTCGATCAATCAGTCCTCAGTTTGTTGAGCTGAATCAAACCTGATGATCCTGATGCATCTCATCTCCTTATCAATGTAGTTACTAGATAACAGTTTAATCACTGTACTCATTAAATGAATGCATGGCCTTTGCTGTGAGACATTATACTACCTACTGTATAAATTAGGGCTGTGAAAGTTAATGTGATAATAATGCGTGAACGCAAACTTGTTTTAAAGCCACTAATTTCTTAAATGCAAACGATCTTTCAGAGGTTGTATCGGGCTCAGTTTTAAAGCTAGATGTCATGCTAGCTTGTCGTTAAGGAGGCTAAATAACTCTCCAAACTTGCGCTAAATTTTGGTGAGGTAAAACTGGCATGGCCATTTTCAAAGGGGTCCCTTGACCTCTGACCTCAAGATATGTGACTGAAAATGGGTTCTATGGGTACCCACGAGTCTCCCCTTTACAGACATGCCCACTTTATGATAATCACATGCAGTTTGGGGCAAGTCATAGTCAAGTCAGCACACTGACACACTGACAGCTGTTGTTGCCTGTTGGGCTTGACCTTGTCATGTTATGATCTGAGCATATTGTTTATGCTAAATGCAGTACCTGTGAGGGTTTCTGGACAATATTTGTTATTGTTTGTTTTGTTATTGATTTCCAATATTTAAATCTATACATACATTTGCATAAAGCAAGCATATTTGCCCACTCCGATGTTGATAAGAGACAAATCTCCCTTTAACCTTAAACTTTATAACTCTACATTTTGAACAGATAACATTTTTTTGATTAATTTGTGATTAATCATGGACAATCATGTGATTAATCGCAATTAGATATTTTAATCAATTGACAGCCCTAATAAAAATATAAAAAAATATTGTGACATAAGCGGAGGCACTCTTTATTTCAGGAGTGGCGGGGCATCTCCGCTATAAAATAGTTCCAGGAAACTCTATCTATCTATCTTGATACATTTGGCATAAAACATTTTCTGAAAGATTTAAATTTAGAATCAATTTATACATAAAATAATCTAATCCAGTCAATACCTGACACATCAACGTAGTAACATAGTAGTATAAACGCTTTCTGTAAATCCAATATCGGCATAATGCAGTCCTGCTCACTTTGCAACGCTTCCTGCAATGTCCAATATCACTGGAGATAGTAAAGAAATATTTATCTCGATATAAACACTATGGAAAAATCTGTAACTGCTGAAAAATGTCTACAATCTCATGCAATATATTGTGATATCGTCCCATCCTGTGCTACATCACTAATGTGATGTAATTAGTAGCTGATGTGTATGAAACATTGCCTGTCTGATCTCTACAGCATGTTTTGTCAGTCTGTGCTGAGCTGGGATCTGTGTCAGAGCAGCGATAACAAAGTCTTAAAATGTCCCCATAAATGCAACATAATAATCAATTATTTAAGCGTCAGATTTCTTGTCCTCATTATAATCGTTCATTAGTTCTGATGAAGTCTGGACGACCTTGAGTTTTACTTTTATTAAGGAAGTGAAGAACAGATTGCAGAACTGTTCCAGATTTGTTGATGTCGAATGAGGACAAACAGGAACAAAGATTACGGCTAAGCCAAAAAATAAAGGGTTTATTCCGTGACTTTTTTGACAGACAGGACAGGGAGGAATGTAGGACAACAAAATAGCCTTGTTGGTGTAAAACCGCCCATCGGACTGACCCTACAGGCTTCAAACAGATGGTGCTTCAATAATAAATATTTGGGGAAGGCTCCTTTAAATTGGATTACATTAGTGTAATCTCTGCAGCTATTTTAAACCATTTTGAGTGTGCTATCTCATCACAGTAGCTTTAATCCCTCTTAACTTTTGATTGTGTTTAAATTGATTCTCCTCGCACACATGGCTCCAAACTCCCACAACCTCCCTCCGGTTCTCACCGCAAAACTCGCCCGCTTTCACTCTCACACGCACAAACATGCACATGTGAAGGTACAACTCAGTTTTATTTGTTGTTTACAGTGTCACCTTCAGGACACAGCAGATGTACCAGCCCACTCATGACAGCTTATATCAGAATTGGAACGATATTACTGTACTGAACTCAGTGGGAGGATTTCTGTGCTTCGCTGACTTATGGACAAGATTCAGTTTAAAAGTGATGAGTTAAAAAAAACATCTAGGTTGGTAAGAAGTACTGAACATAAAGTGAACAAAAATGCTTCTTGTTTGTTCGTGATGTTCCCATCACACATGTGTGAGGGACCTGAGGATTAAATAAAGAGAAACCTCTTATTTTGAAGGGAATAAAAGCTCTTGAAGCCGTCAGTTTTATTGACACAAAAAGCCTGATCATCGCCAATAAAACAATGCTAGCCTGCTTTAGATGGCGTCTGAGTTGCAGCCGGAGGGCAACCTCCAAGTCTGAGAAGTGAAGCCAATGTGGAAGTGCCTTAAACTTGCATTCTTTCTAATAGACAGCAGGGGGCGACTACTCTGGTTGCAAAAAGAAGTCTGATTGTATAGAAGTCTATGAGAAACCCTGCTTCTCACTTGATTTATTACCTCAGTAAACATTGTAAACATGAGTTTATGGTCTCAATTACTAGTTTCAAGTCTTCTTCAATACAGCATGATGTTCATTTAGTAAATTATGGTCCCATTTAGAGTCAAATAGACCATAAAGCAGGGGATGCTTTAGGGCGCGGCTACCTTGTGATTGACAGGTCGCTACCACGACATTGTCCGGTCTGGGAGTTGTCTGTGTTTTTCATCTTACAACTTTTAACCCTTTTACAGTGTGTTTTCAGTTCATGAAAGTTAATTATAACATTTTGGTCGCCTAAAAATGTCTTATTCAGCGTTCGGTTGAACTTAGCTCAAGAGGCGCAACAGATCACAAAAGTCATGGTTCGGATTGTATCACGGTTTTGATTTTTTTTAAAAAAGGGAGCAAATATAACTTTTAAGGATGCCCCGATCACATTTTTTACCGATTGCCGATCATCAATGAGCCATATCAGCCCATTTTTGTTGTGTTTAAATTTAATTGTTATCCTTTTACATTGTTATATTCATCTATGTGGTTATTTGCATAAAAAAACACAATTCAAATCATCAGGAAATAAAAGACTATTTTTCTTAATAAAAAAAATCTTGGCATTAGTAGTTCTATTGGTGTATAAATTGCTTAGAGCAAGTGTTAGGAAGTTAAACCGGTCGTAATTCCCTCTCGATTATCTATTTAATATTGCTGTGAAAACATCTCCTTTAATCAACTGGATTTTTTCAGGTTTCTTGACAAAAACTACATTTTACAAGATCACATTTGAACACATCATAATTTATAAAAATTATATTTACTGAATAGAGTCTAACAATGGGGGGGATCCGTACGGATCACGGATCAACTGCGGTCCGTTACACCACTACTTAGCTCCACCCTCTCGTGTCACTTCTGGTTGCAAAAAAGCAAGATGGTGGTGGCTAGAAACCAAGATGGCGACAGCCGATATGCCGAACTTGAGGCTCCAAAACAGCAGTCCACAAACCAATGGGTGACATCACGGTGACTACGTCCACTTTTTATATACACCAGTCCACATTTTGAAAGGTTATCGTAACTGATCCTAAAGTAGACACTTAAAAGGACAGCCTTGTTACACTTGTCCTTCAATAGGTAAGAGACTGGTGCAGGCTCATGCGTAAGAGCAAATATATATGAACAAATCCACATCAGAAACATGCACAATTGTTGGTGTCTCTGCCTGCGCAAAAGAGGAAGGATGAGGCATGGGCGAAATATAAAGGCTTTAAAAAAAAGCGCCCCCCTGTTATTTCTCATCGCAGAAACTATTTATAATCTTAATTTCCTGAACATTAAATCATCAGAAATAAGATTACTACCATCACAAGCTCCAATAAACATCTTTTTAGGATGCTCACATAACTGAAAAACAAAGCAAAAGACCACACATCTATTGTGTATACTTTGCCTCCGGGAGCCCACTACAGTCCAACGACCTTTTGAACCCTTTCACACTCTTGCTGCTGTTTGTTCTCACGTTACAGTGTTTTCTTACATGCATGATTATGCAGTTAAAGCGACTGAGGCGTGCATGCTTGTGTTTATGCTGAATGCTTTACATGTCTTCTTACAGCTCTGACATCCAACGCATTTAACCACAATGCCCTCGGAGCTAACCGACCAACAGGGAAACAGGGAAGTCAGTGAGGGAAGGAGGGAGCGGTGGGCTTTGATCACATGCAAATACCACACACACACACACGTACACACACACACACACACACACACACACACACACACACACACACACACACACACACACACACACACACACACA
>CAKALG010022890.1:0-13054 GCA_916700815.1 Helicolenus hilgendorfi
CGCTCACAGTGCCAGGAGAGGTCATTTTGGCATCACGATTGGCAGGCCGAATGACCAATCCCGCGCACCTGTCTGCCATCAAACATGGAAATCACCCCACTCACCCGTGACCGTTGCATATTCCATGAGCAAACACGGCACTTCATCCTATTTTAAAATGGGTTATAAATACAAATTGTTGCACAACAAAAAAAAAAACATGTTTTATTTTTTTCTTCTTCTCTAAGCCCAGGAGAAAATGAGGCTGATACGGAGACTCAGCTGCAATAACCCATTCACTTATTGAACGGCAGCGGCTGGATACACTCTCAGCCTCCAGGCTTAAACGAAAAAGCAGAGCATGGCTGCCTGATTGAATGGGTTTGTAATGCAAGCCAAATAGGTTTGTTCTAATGGGAATCAGCCTCGGTGGCTGCTGCAGAGGCTTACGCCAGCACTATAACAGCAGTAAGCAGCGGGGGCAAACACCCCATCGCTGTTTGATTGGCTGTGAGAGGCAGAAGCAACACTAAGGGGTTGCTGTGTTTACTAATGGCCGTTTTAGGGGGGTAATATTAAATGAGCCTTAACTTGAGGAATCACAGCATTTGTGAGAAAGGGGATTAATATGTACTGTATATACAGTTTCATTGTATGTTATGTGACTGTACTGGCTCAAGTGCTTCTCCACTGTGACAGGAATTAGAATTCCTGCCGTAGTGTCCTTGTGCTAAACACTGATTGGATCCTGAATAGCTGCAGGGACTGTTGTATGGCTAACATCAATAATCTGAATCCCATGTCTCGGTGGGTACAATACAGTCAAGATAAATTACCCTGATACTGATATTGAATCTAAACCAGGGAAGCAACAATAAATGTTAAGATATGACACTAATAAGCACAGTTATACCTCTAGGCCTCCATTGAATGTTACTTACATAAATAGCGTTTTTTTTTTCCCCTTTTTGAATCTAGCCAAATAGTTTTATTTGCCTAAGTTTTAAGATATTCATCAGATTTCTATTACAACCACAATACAATGGGGATAATTAAATTTTAATTGTGAGACTGGCAGCATTGAAAAGTTACTTTTAAGAAATTCAGCAGCAATCTGTCTTTTCAGAAACAATGTCCCAGTTCGGCAAGAAACAAAAACTCAACACAATGTCCTTATTTAGTATTTCCAAAATCTTTTCTCACTGGAAGGAGTTGTTTAGTTGACATCATTGGGATGCTCACAGTGTCGACTAGGAAGGAGTCAAAGTCATGGGCTAGGGCCCAATCCCAATATCCCTCCGAAGGACTTAAGCCCTGAACATATCATATTACCTTAACCATGCTGTGGGTTTTTAGTTTACGTTTTTTACTGCCTGATTTGAACGTCTTCTAGGCTCGAGGTAGCCTTATTGTCAAATAATCAATTTACTTTAAATTAGATATTCAGTAGCTATATTACACAACTTAAACCTGCAGTAGGCAGAATGTTTTTGGCATCATTGGGTAAACATTCTATAATAACCTTTCAGCATGTTGTAATTCAAGTGTTCTGCGAGAAAACTAGACTTCTGCACCTCCTCATGGCTCTGTTTTCAGGCTTTAGAAAAAATCTAGCCTGTGACGGGAGACTTTGACCAATCACAGGGCATTTCAGAGAGAGAGAGCGTTCCTATTGGCTGTGCTCCGGCTGGTGGGCGGTGCTTGGTATTTCCTCAACTGATCCCAACATGGCTGCAGGGTTACAAACTTTCTCATTTACAGCTAAACAGCACACAAAGATGTTTCTGAAAACATTTGAGGTGAGAATTAAGCATTACAGTAACAGAATATTGATTCATATTGGATCAGCGCTGCCTAGTCTGACTGTTTGGTCGGAGTTTACAAGTGATTGACAGCCGGCACATAGGCGGCAGACTCCAAATCAGCTCTAATTGGTTGTTTTCCTACGGTCTGTGAAATCTTGTAGATGCCATAAGGCGCACCGGAGGACACGTATTTAATAAAAATAACTTTTTTAGATCATATTTGCTCCATTTCCACCCACTGCAGTTTTAAATACTACAATTGTGTAATATAGCATGCTTGCATTCCTCTGATTTCATGTGTTTTATGTACCATCTTAAATTCTCGTTAATGTGCTGAACACTCATCTGCCGTCCTCTTCGTTTACCTTTTTTTTTTTTTTGAATGCCTCCGGGCTTCCCCTGGTAACCCTGTGTTTAACATTACAAAGCTACGAATTGTGGGAAAATTCCCTCAGGCAAAGTCTGCAGAAATTCGGACTTACAGAAAGTTTCCATAAAGGGCTCAAAATGTCTGCGAGAGAGCCCTCATGCACTTGACGACTTGACAGCGGGACAGCCCTAAACCCTCACAGACTTTGCGGAAACGCGCCTTAAAGTCTACGAGTCATTCAGATTCAACACCAGAGACCCTCCTTGAACACAGACAGAAGTTACAATCGATTCAATGTTTTAGTTTTTCTGTAAGGAACTGACCATTTAACTCAAGATATTTTGTTGTATCTGCATACTATTAGATGGCAAGTCTTTATGTTTGATGTATCATGGTATGTGCAGGAACAGATTGGAGGGTCAGAGCTGATGCCAACACATGGGAGCTGTCTGCCTCGTAATGAGCCACTGATACGACGCACCTGAGGGACGCCGGTGGTGCAGAGGTGGAAAGTTGAACTGCTGAGAACTGAGGGCACAACTAAGCAGAAGGTAGGCAATATTTTCAAATCTTCCAATAACAATACATGTACTCGAGAGCTGTGTGTCTCAATGTGTTTTTTGGCACGTTCGCACGTGTTGATTGTCAGCTCTGAACATGCATCACCCTGCTAATGACCTGATTTCTCAGCCTCTCCGCATTCATACAGACAGGGAAAGAAGCCTTACGAGTCCTTCTGAATAGATCTGAATACAACTGGCACATTTTAAATAACCCTGACTGTCACTCTGCAATTTATATTCTGACAAGCTCAGACAGATGTGTGTTCCAGTTCTCATGCATGTGCAAATGCAGATTACAAACTTTTCATTTTTACGAAGGCTGTGTTTTTTTTCCTCTGTGGGGAAACCACAAATAAACACAAACCAGTGGAAAGCTCTGAATTTATTCATTACCATCTCTCAACCTGACAAAGTGGAGTAAAGCTGGACTAATGATGGGGCAGAATGTAAATGGGGGAAACCAGTCTGCTGGGAGCAGCAGGACTGATCTATGAGTTTGCATGTGTTTTGCAACCTAATATAGCTTAGATAAGCAGACGCTTTCCTAGGGACGGAGTTACAGTATAAAGAAGCGTATTAGGAAGCCAGAGTTGTCTCTGAGTGTGTCTTGACTTGCCAATTGTGATTTATTTAGAGAAATGTGAAGATACCAATGCTATGATGAATGAGGGGGTGAAAAAGCAAAACTCTGAGATTGCTCATTATCTTCAAATTTAAGCTTAAGCCCTTATGGGGAACGAATATTATTGCTGAAACTCACGCTGCTCAATAAAACAAAACACTCCTGATCTTCAATTTCATAGTCTCCATCTATCTGTAAGACTTTCTGGACTCTGTGTTTAGTGTTAAACCCCTAACTGAAGCAGCTACCGCAAGTCAATCGATGAATGTAAAATCTACAGTATGTTTAGGGAGACACCACACAAGTGCAGAATTGTTCAATATTTTCTCTGGACTTCGGCTTTCCAAATATACTTAGAACTTAAAAGGGGAAACGGGGATTGAGCGAAGGCTTAGTACAGCTTGGCAGCTCATTTTGGTCTAAGCTTGGTTGAGCTTTGCTTTCCTCTGGATGCTGCTTCATAAAACACGGACACATTTTGTCAGACTGGACCTGTAAGCTCCTGGACTGCTGTACAGTATGTGGAACACTTTTTGTATGCTTTGTTATTAAGTGTAACCAAAACTTTGCCTCTTCTAAATGCAAGACTTCTTTTCTTTTTGAAAACGATGTTAACGAGATACCAGTGTTTCTTCAGAGGATGAGTCCGTAAATTTGCACTGCAGTGTGTTTAAAAAAAAAAATGCCAAAACTCACATAAGCTTTGATTTTATTAAGGAGAAAGACTGCTTAGCTGTCAATTAAGTACTCTTTCTTCTCTTTGAATATTACAGGCTGCTGTACAAAAGACACCTGCAGAAGCTTTTAAAGGATTTGTGTTGTACAGCTGGCACACGCAAAGCTCCAAAACCCCAAAAGCTTGGATTTAGTGAAGGTGCATTCATATTTTTTTTCTCTTTTGGGAAGTTTAGTTTCATACAGTACATTCATACTTGTATGTCTTGTTTCAGATTTTAAAGTGCCATGCTTCTCAAGAGAAACATGATTGCGGTGAGTATCACTGAAATGATTACCGAGTGGTGTAATTAATTTTACTTTGTGGAGGTAATCAACCATTAGAGCATCACAATTAAATCAATATAAAAAGACAGTGGAGAGTCTACTATGACTAATGACTTTATTATGACATACTATACTATGATTTTTTTCTGATAAACTATACATTTTATAAGTTTTTATGATTTACTATGCTGACTTTTTTGAAAATGTAATGACATACTAGTATGACTTTCCATGACACTATATTATGACTGAGTTTCTATGACTTTTTTATGACATTTTTCATAACATAATATGAATTTTTTTCGACATCCTATATTATGACATTTCGACATACTATACTATGACTTTTTAAATCATTTTGACATACTATACTATGGCTTTTTTATTTGACATACTATATATACTATGACTTTTAAATTTTTTTGACATACTATACTGTGACTTTTAATATTTTTTCAACATACTGTGACTTTTTTAAATATTTGACATACTATTGTATGACTTTTTTTCCACATACTATAATATGAGTTTTTTTTATTTTTTTGACATACCTACTATAACTACTATATGTCTTTTTGGACATTTTAATGAGCTATAGTACCAAGACTTCTTTTGACATCTTAATGACATTCCGAATCACTGCACCAAGTCTTGGGAAATGCAGCTTAAACAAGATTATGTACAACTTTGAGGAATGTTTACACAGCAGGTACTGTGTTTACATCTTTGAAGTGAATTAAAAAGAAGACATTTTTCTCTCATGTGGCTTTTGGTTGTTCTCACCAATGAAGGATTTTAGCAAAAAGCAAAAAATATACCGGTGGGAGTCGTTGGAATCTCAGCTGCTACAAAGCAAACACTATACTGTGAAATGAAGAGGACATCAAGTGTGCTTTGCTTATAAAACCAGACATTTGGCTGCATAGGTTTTATTCATAGTGCATATACTTCTTTCACATAAAAAATAGACTATCTATTTGTGCTTGTCTCTTTTTACAAATATATACTGCATGAAACAAAAAATAGAAAGTCATAAAGAAAATCGGTCAATTAAAAGAGATGGGAAAATAGATGTCACATTTTCATGATGAAGACAACACAGAAAAAACACAAAAAAACAAAACTACATATTGTTGAAAAGGCACCAGTGTTTTGTTTTGTGTAGAGTTACACTAAATAATTTTAGCACAAATACATTGGCATGATAATAACAATATAGTAAACAATAGTTAAAACAGCTTTTTAGTAGTTAAAATGTTGGAACAGTGGCAAGAAATGTAACAGTGGAACTATTTTGGTTTAAACCTTTTTCAAATTCATTAAATACATTCAATTCAGATTCTTATAAATAACATTTAAACACTTTACAGTATATCCTTCCTTTACAGTGTCCAAACTTATATCTCCTCCTCCAAAGTATTTCTCAAAGTTTGCTGTGAAATCTCAGTCTTACTCTTCTGCTCTTGAGCACCTTCAGTGATTGCCTGGTTGAGGTAGTCGAGGAGGATTAGTGTTGAGTGCAAGGCCCCCCAAGTACAGTCAAGTTGTTTCTTTGTTCTGGATGAGCACCAGGCAGGTAGAATCAGCAGTAAGCACCGTGTGTTTGGGTTTGTAGAGATAGAGATGAAGATAAAGGTTCACTTGAGGTTGAGCTAATCTGTGAGGGGTTTGGCCCCGTTGACTGGGGAGTCATCCAAGTCTGAACTGGTCAGGCGTTTGTGAGGAGCTGTGGCAGAAACGGGGAGAAGGGAAGGAAGGCGAAACGGTTATATTCCCTGTCTGTTTTTCACCCAGTCACAGAAAACAGGGAGTACTATATTCCTTTTGATTGATAATGGATCTATTCCATTACAAGCACTACCTGTTACCGCCAAAGTAGTCATGAATACTTGTGATAATTGTATTGTATATTAACACTAGTGTTAAATAGCCATAGATATGTTTTGGCCACCAGAATTCTTGGAGGTAAAAAAGACACAAAGCCACAGAAAGTACGCTCCTCTCACACTGTGCCAAATATCTGTAAGCAGCTTAGGAAAGTGCTACAAGTGATTTTGGCTAGGAGCCACTGGCAGTGATACAGACAGACACACTTCCAGAGCATTGATGGAAAGTTTGAGCTCTCGATGCCATGTTGAAATACTGAAAGTGACAATACTCTTAGACTGCCACAGTGAAATCCATCATGTATAATTATGTATATCACAACTTAAAGTTGTATAATGATATATTTTACTGTGGCATTCAGCAGTAACCTGGATTTTCTTTTTAGCCGTCTTTGGGCAGACTTGTGATGCTGTTCTACAAACCATTTAAAAATACTTGTTACACGTTTTCAAATTATCTAGCAACGCACAGATGCAGAAAAACATGACTACCTTCAAAACAGTCAATAGATAAGCTGTCAGAGCACAGGTTTTGTAGCTTCAGCATATAAATACTCACAGAGTGTGTCAGATCTCAGCGTGCTGCTCAGGAATGTGCTGGGGTCTTTGATAGAGGAAGAAAGAGCAGCCAGTTTCAGTCTCCTGGTAGTGGCGTCCAGCTTCTCATCCTGGAAGACAGGAGGACACGGTAACTACAGCCATGCTAGCCGCACTGTTAAAGTCTTTTCGGACAGTAAGCGACACTGCGCCTGCGTATCTGCTTGGATCTGTGGGGTCGCGAGTTAACGCCAGGTGCTCTTACTGTATCGATGCCGGTACAAATGCGTGGTATCGTATATCCCTAATCACAGGTCGATTTGTTGACACATAGTGGCCATCCTTGTCTTTAATTCCAACCGTAGACTAATACTAGATTGTTAAAACTATACGTAACGTTACCAATCACCCCCCTCCAGGTTTCTCCATCGTTGCCCCTGTGAGCATTGAAGTCCCCCAGCAGAACTTTAGAGTCTCCAGTCGGCGCCTTATCCAGGATGCCACCCAAAGTCTCCGAGAAGGTCAGGTACTCCAAGCTGCTGTTTTGTGCCTCCTCTCTTTCAAACACATAGCGCGAGAGACGCTTTGTCCGTCTCTGTAATTGCCTCAGTCCAAAAGTCAAAATGTATTGAAAAAAAGATAGCAATTATTTCCAAAATTCACGAAGTATTTATCTAACTCAATATTCCGCTTCAGTCCATAATTTTCGTCGTCTAGCCTTTCAAAAACAGTTTTCACTCCTGTAATGCATTGGTCTTTTTAAAAAGCACTAATTAAAAAATGGGGAGAGCCCTGCGGCAGTGGTGAAACATTAAAACTGTATAAAAATACAGTAAAGAGAGAAAAGGGACCAACGTGTTAAAAAATCAGCTCAATGCTTGAGGAATCCATAAAGACAAACCACTTCTGGGAAGATTAGAGCACTCTAAACGAACAAAAACACAAGGATCTACCCATCCAAAATGGAGATGTATTGGTAAACCACTTCTCCAATCTCTCTGGTCCAATAGAGAAGAATAAACAGCAAAAACACATACAAGTCAAACTGCAAGGTTTAGAGTCAACTATCTGAACCCGCTAGATTCTCCAATTACACTAAAAGAACTAAGGGACAAGATAAAATAACTTGAAACCAAGAAGGCCTGTAGTGTTGACAGCATCGTAAATGAAATACAATTCACAGACATCAAATACCAATTGGATATACTAAAACTATTCAACATAGTCCTTAGCTACGGGATCGCCCACAATAATTGGAACCAAAGACTGATAACACCACTTCATAAAAGTGGAGACAAATTTGACCCCAATAACTACCGTGGATCTGTGCCAACAGCAACCTATGTATAATCATCAACCACAGACTCCTACTTTTCTTTACTAAAAACAATGTCTTCAGCAAATGTCAAATTGTCTTTTCACCAAATTACCGTAAACGGACCACATTTTCAACCTCAGGGCACTAAGTGACGACCAAGTAAACAAAAACAAAAGCTAATTATTCTCCTGCTTTGTCAATGTATAATAGCCTTCGATTCAATTTGGCATGAGGGTCTGCTGAAAAAACGGTTGGAAAGTCAGGTTGGCGGGAAAAAACCTATGACATCATAAACTCAATGTATGCAAAAAGACACACAGACTTCTTTCCCCAAAGAAGTTGGACAGGGATGCAGTTTGAGTCCAACCCTCTTCAGCATATACATCAATGAATTCCAGTCTGTAGCTCCTGCCGTCACCCTAGGAGACACTGAAGTCAAATGATCTGGTGCTCCTCTCTCCAACCAAAGAAGGGCTACAACAGCACCTTGATCTTCTGCACAATTACCCAACAATACCCACTAATGATCAAAATTCAAAAGAGAGCATTTAAATGTTATAACCACCTAAAAGAAAGTGACCCTGACGAGCTCCAAAATAAAGCCCTCACCCGCAGAGAGACTCTGGAGTGATGCCCCCTCAGCCAGCTGGTTCTAGGACTCTGTTCACAAACACTAGCAGCACCCCAGACAGAAACCCCATTAGACTAAAACAAATAAAAAATGACTTTACACATTAGAGAGAATCAAACAAAGAACAGAGCAAATTGGAATGCTATTTGGCCCTAACTAGAGAATAAACAGTGGCAGAATACCTGGCCGTGACTGACCCCAACACTGAGGACATCCTAGACTATGTACAGACTCAGTGAGCACTGCCTCGCCATTGAGAGAGGCCTCCACAGGCAGACTGTGCACACAGTGCACACAACCTGAGCTGGAAACCTTTTTAACTACCCGCCAACTTCACCAAGACATCAGAGACATATACTTCCCACCGATTACAAACACCCAAAAAGATTTTGAAAACATGAATAATAACAAAGCACTTCCCCTTCCTGCTAGGTGAAACACACACGGCAAGATCTGTGAGCTGTTGTGATAGGAAAAGGCCGTCCAATGGAATAAAACCACCATGAAGACCGTCAATCCTCTGTGCTGACCATTTGCACTGTGATCTCTGTACACAGACATACTGTACATACGTATTAAATACATCTCCCTAAATATTGCAGTGTTTACACAGTTCTCACTTATTTGTATATTTTTTTAACTAAATGCAATGTCTACATTTTTCTATTTCTATTTTTTTACAGAGCAAAATCACAATTTTTCTGTTTTTTATTTTTAAGTTAAACTTTTCCTATTTTTATTTATGTGATTACAATGTTGCAACGTTACACAGCTCTGTATACACTGTATTCTTTATTGAACGTATGTTTCCCATCGCCAATAAAGCCCCTTTGAATTGATTTAATTGAATTGAGAAATCATGGAGAGAGGGAGCATGCATATGGACAGACAGAGAGGTAAAACTTAACTTTTATCTGGTACTCTGTTGTCTGACAGGGACTTTAGTCTTGTTTACCCACACATGACCAGAATTGGTAGATATTATTCATTCAGTATGTAAACCAAACTAATTATTAATAACACTGGCAATTGCCATCTTGAGATGCGCGATAACATTCAACTCATGATGTGGTGATGCAAAGATTCAACAAATTGAATGAACAAACATGAGTGAAAGAAAGAACAAATAACTACCAAAATATTATAAGAATCCAGCCTATTATTGGCGAGATATTTGTCTGTTGGTCCAAACTGTTAGCGACCATAGCCAAATTTCACGATGTAAAATGAACAGAACAACTATAAGCGTGAACAGCTCTGTATGTCTTACAGACACTTTACGGGGTACACAGACTACACAAATTCAAAGCACCTTAAAATGAGGGTAGTGGGCCAGATTTGGCTGCCCTCAAAATGCTTGTTTGAACATCCCAAGAGCTCTACATAATGATATTCTGTAAATATTCTGCTTGGGAAGTGAGTAATTTGAGTCCCGGTGTGCACCAGTGCACGATAAAAGATTATTTTACAGACATTTATTTGCCTGTAAAAACATGCAGGCACAAGTGTCCCAGCCTGAACGGATATCTCTTCATATTTTGTGATTCTGTTGCAAGGCCCGCCAAGTCACTGCCCTTCTCTTGAAGTTTGACACAAATTACAGATTTTGTTTATCCTGTTTTTATAAATCATTAACTTTACAGATGTCCTATAATGACAGCACAAGCAATGAGCCAAAAAATGATCCTGTCTGAATAGAGCTTTACAAGCCGGTGGTTTAAAGCAGAGTGTCGCTGTTACATTAAATGTAGAAGCAGCTTGTTGTTGTTGGTATCGCTGACTCTGATCAAGATGGAACTCTTGTTAGGACATTCCATCCATCCTTTTTCCTTAAACAAACCCCGGGTGGGCAGCAGCTATTAAGCTAATGCAGTCGCTACTTATCACTCAACGCGGGAGTCATTTGGCAAACCAACGGGGTAATCTGGCAGATTAAAACCATTTAAAAAGTGACTGTATGGCTGTTTAGGGGGAGGTTGCAAACTGCTGATGGCAATCAGCTGTCAACAGTGATGTGTTGATGGCTCCCTCGACTGCTTTATAACACAGAAGATGACTGTTGCAATTAACAGAGACTGGTAAAATTCAGCGTTTTGTTTGAGTCTACATTTGTGCCATTGCTCGAGCTTGTCCCACTCTGTCCATCCATGATGCATTACCGGCATGTGAAATTATTCATTTATTCATACAAGTTGCAAATTAGGTGCGGGGCACACTTTGGCACTGGTGTGGGCGAGCTAGACTCATAAATGACTCTCAAAGTCAGGCTAGCCTTATCCAAACGGCTGCTGTTTGAACAAAGTACTGCAATTAGTGACTGAAATAGATAAAGTGTGGGTTGTTGTTTGGGAGTACAGGCTCTTGAAAAGCATTATAAAGCTCATTTTTCTAGAGTACAGTATTGCATCTGTCTCTGCGTATATGTGTGTGTGTGTGTGTGTCGTACTCTGTGCTCCTGGATTCTGCGTTTGGACTCGTCCAGCTGGTGCTGTAGGTCCCAGACGATCTCTTTGTATTTGGTGTAGCGCTGCTCTACCATTTCTCTCTCCCGCTGTGACTCCTGTTGGCACAAAAGGAAGGCTTGTGTCATAATGACCAACCAGACAAAAGAAACAACTGTCCTTAAGCAGGCCAAAAGGTACAAAAGCCTGAGCATTTAAATAGTCTTAAGCCTTGAATGTAGCAGAAGAACAACACTGAAATGAATGCACAACATTGATTAAATAGATAAATGTGATAATGCATGGCTGTAACACTGACCAATGTCATTACAAGGCTATTTCCTGGTAGTTTTCGTCTCCAAACTGTAAGAAAAGGTGGTTGCCAGCCAACCCACTACCCATCTTGATGACTTTCAGTCTGGTTTCAAACACTACAGAAACTGCTATAACGAAGGTAACTAACAACCTATTAATTGCAATGGACTCTGATCTGTCATGTGTCTTGCTGTTACTAGATCTAAGTGCCACCTTGTGGACCTCCAACGTCCAATGAGAACCTTGCTGGTCTCAAGGGGCTGTCACTTTCTTGGTTCCGCCACATATCAAGTACATAACACAAACTGCCTTCTTCCACCTTCGTAAAATAGGCCAAATACATAAATTCTCTCTGGGTAATGTGCACCTTAAATAAACTGAAGTTGGAGTTTTACTGCACCCCATGGTTGGTAATCTGAGGGAAAGAAAAAACACAGATTTTTATTACAAAAGAAAATTAATCTAGGCTTTAAGTGGACCCACCTCCAAATCTTTGAAGTTCTCCATCAGACATTGTTTCTCTGGAATTGCCTCCAAGTGGTCCAGGGCTACTCTTGTGTTCTGGAAAGCACACAAACACATTACATCAGTTAATTTACCATCGCAATATTAGTTTCTTGGTTTGTATTGTCTGACATTCATATTGAGCTATTTAACTCCAGCCATGTAAATCTGCAACAACTACAAACATGAGACTGTAGCTCACAGCATTGAGACCAGAGATACTCTTTTAGTGTAATAACTTTCATTAAAAATGTCATCTGTTATCATTTTAAAAATCAAGTCCAGACTCATAAAATTGTAAAATGACCATATACGGGACAAGCAGAGAGCATTACAATGCAACAGCATTTGGAGAATTATCCACAGGTTGATACTGGGCTACATTGCAAATCCCTTAATTGTCTCCCCCTTCCCCTCACGTGTCTTTTCCTCGTTCCTCAGCACTTCTCACTTAAGACCGAGGAGAAGATGAAAGAGAGAAGCGAGGAAGGAGTGATCAATGAAACACACATTTAGTGAAATGAGACGTCGTTCCCGGTCGAGGGTCAACTGAAGCGATGATGACGGCTGCACAGCTGGATCAGCTGTCCGTGGGCTTTAACTGCTCTGTGATGGCTACTGATGCCTTTGTATTTGCAGAGATAATGGGACGGACTACCCAAATAACAAGGGTGCACAGCTGACACTGTTAGCACTGTTTTGTATTATTCATATCCTCACACACGACATTTTTTGATTTTAGGCAATATTGGTGCTCTATTTCTGCCGTCTTAAAAAATTATATTTCTGGGAATACAGCCTATATGTTTCCCATTCAAACCTACATGGTAACAGTCATCATGTCATACTGCTTGGTCAATTCAAAAGCTAATTGAGGACTTTTGTTACAACACACTCGCAATCTTTGATTAAGTAACTCCTCTAGCCGCACTCCGTTCTATTCATCCCTCCACTGTATGTTTCAATAGCCTTCCCATTCCCATTCAGATGGAGCATTTAAGCATCAAAAGAACTGGTTGTTACAGGGGCGTCACGCTGATTGCTGCACTGAATGGCACACTGACATACAAGTGAGACTCGC
>CAKALG010022894.1:0-27151 GCA_916700815.1 Helicolenus hilgendorfi
TTCCACAAACGGAAGAGCTGTGAAGTGCGTGCAGTATTTCTAATATATTTGTTATATATATAATTATTTTCCACAAAGGGAAGAGCTGTGAAGAGCATGCAGTATTTATAATATATTAATTATCATAAATTGTGTTTGTCTCTCACTAATGTGACGACAGCTGAGTGCGTAGGACAAAGTTCGATCTGATACGCTGAACGTAAAAAAGGGAAATCCACAACACGCAGGCTAACGAATCGATATCAGAACCAATGACACAACATAATTTAATTTATATCACAGACATTTTGCCTCATATCAGCTACTTTAACTTTAACTCTCTAATTGACACCAATTGTCCACTATCACACGTATCAGACGCTGAATTAATCGCATAATTTAAGACATGCGGTGTTGAATTGGCTCTCTGCTCTGCGCTCTATTGCTTGTGCCTAATCAAAGATGGTAGAGTATGTTTAAGAGCATTAACCGAGCGGCCCAGTGTAGCAGATATCTCCAGTCAGCAGGACACGGTTTCTCTCTTAACCAACGAGATTATAGGTATGTGTTTATGAGGCAAATGTGGTAACTTATTGTCTAAAACTATTGAGTCATTGTCACACTAAACGGTAGACTAGCTACTAAACTAAAGCCGGTTTGTTGACCTAGCTAGCTAACATGCTAAGTAGCATGCTAACTAGTTAGCTTTGATGCTACTTAGGGTGTTAGCTAACAAGCGGTTTAGTGTGCGCAGCTTCTGTTTACTTGGTCTGTTATACTACATGTTTATAACAGCAGGGAGTTAAAGTTAACATACACAATTAGACAAACACAAGTGAATGATTTGAGCAGCTTTTCTTGAGCTTTATGATTCTACAAACTAAAGCTAATGCTAGTTTGCCTTCTGTTGTGAGGAGGATTATTTTATGTCCTCTAAGCGAGTAACGGTGAATAACGTCTTCTGTAGAAGTTGTATTCGTGTTTTCAGGCAAAATTCAAGAGATTCAAGATTCACTTTATTGTCATTTAACTGAGTAGTTGCATACACAGAAGGAAACTAAATATTGTTTCCTCCCATCTACCGTCAGTGCATTAAAAAGGGATAGAATAGATAAGTATTAAAATTAACATACCTTAAAATAACAATAGAAGAATAAAATAAATAAACGTTTCAGACACAATTTCATACAATTTGTTGTCATGTTTAGCAGCAGAGAAAAATGTATTTATGTCCATAGTAAAGTGCTGTTTTGCATTATTGTTCCAAAAAGTGTCTTACGTGTGACCAGCTTTTAAAACTGTTTCTGTGTTGATGCTCGGGGGTTGGATGTGTGTCGGGAGGGCACACAGTCAACCACAATGTGAATTTAAAAGTATATTTATGTTTTGTATAGCTAACTGTAACGTTACTTTGTCGAATAAAACCAAACTTTGACTGTACATTTGACTCCCCTTCTCTGCAGGCTGGTGTCATCCTTGCCACTCAGAATGACCGACCCGGCTGTGAAGAGGGTGGTTGGGGAAATTATTCGCTCCCCTGAGGACAAACGTGTCTACAGGGGTTTGGAGTTCACCAATGGCCTGAAGGCCATGCTCGTCAGTGACCCAACAACAGACAAATCCTCAGCTGCTTTGGATGTCCAGATAGGTAAAGCACTTTCACTTTCCCTGTTGTCTTGCACATGTATTTTCATGTAGCTTTCCTCCTTACAGGGTTCCTTTTGGAAAGCAATAGAAAAAAAGATATGCACAATATGTAACTATTTTTGCCCTGTAGTAGTCCACATTATAGTAAACGCATGGGGAAAAAACTGTTTACTTTGGAGATTTCTAAAGTTACAAGTACAGAGTAACTCAATAATCTTGTCCTTTGCTTTGGGTAAGCATATTTTTTAGGTTCAGGTGACTTTATTTCTGCCCATAGGTACATTTGGTTTACAGTAAAAAGACAAGGTATCCATCGTACACAGACAATAGACAAACATGATAAAAATGCTCATGGCTCCACCGTTCACCTGATGAAGTTCCTTGTTGACCGAAACGTTGACTAATAAAGTAGAGAAAAGTGTGTGCAGGAGCAAGTCATTTTTTTGAAAAAGTACATATTGGAGGGGATCTACTCCCAGCACCACAAACAATTTTGAGAATGTGCATGTTTTCCTCTCCTTGAAGTTTCCACCAATCACTAAAACCACTAAAATACAATGATAAATATGAATAGATAAATAAGCAATCGCTGCATCTGTACAGTGTTGCTACAACTTGTTCATCTGAGTGATGGCTGCTGGAACAAAGCTATTTTTTAATACTGCTTTGTCCTACACCTTGGGGCACCAAACCTTCATCCAGAAGGAAGAAACTGAAATTCACTGTGCAAAGGGTGGGAGTCATCATTTAAAATTGAGCCGGCTATCTGCTGTAACTGTCAGAATCAGAATCAGAATCAGAATCAGGTTTATTGCCAGGTGTAAGAGATTTACACTAGGAATTTGCTTTGGTGATGTTGGTGCAAGAAAACAGTCTGGTGTACAGGGACCCTGGGTTAAGCTGTGACTCACCAATCAACCTACTAGACTATTTCAAAATCTGATTGAGAGAATTTCTGTTCTTTTAAAGATACGTTTCCAAATCATGACGCCAAAGAAAAAGACAAAATTGATTCAATTAAAGCACAATAATATAAGGTCATCATGGTTTTGTCAACGTGGAAATAGGCCAGGTTCCTCAACCAAAACAGATGCTGGTGCCCCTTTTTGCAAGCGGTTTCACAAATAGCTTTTAATCTCTGTTATGCAGTATTCTTGTTGCCATGAATAAACCTGTAAACACAATATTGCTGTCTACCTACCTGGTGTCCCATTTACAGATAAGACCGTTTCTCAGGAAAAGAAACTATGAAAATGTTGCGACTTCTACCTTTATACCTGTATCTTGTATCTAATTATTTAAGTCATTTTATTAAGACACTGTTTCTATGTGTTAATTAAAATCATTGCTTGAATAAGAAATCAACAATGTAATTCTCTGTTTATATAAATTTAGCCATTGTTGTGCCGTTACACATTTAGGATTATTCTCACTCTTTGCTTTCTTCTCCAGTCTGGCCAACCAATCTCCCATACACTGAAAAGTCAAGATGTTGTATCAGTGAACTTTAATGAGACGAGAGCTACAGCTTGATTAACGTTTTTGTTTTTTTAATTATTATTCCCAGGTTCATTATCGGACCCAGGGAACATCTCGGGCCTGGCGCACTTCTGTGAACACATGCTGTTCCTGGGAACAAAGAAGTACCCCAAGGAGAATGAGTACAGCCAGTTCCTCAGCGAGCACGCAGGCAGCTCCAATGCCTTCACCAGTGGAGAGCACACCAACTATTACTTTGACGTGTCCCATGAGCACTTGGAAGGAGCCCTAGATAGGTACTATACTGTTCATTTGATGGGATTAATTCTGCCATGTACCAAAAGTAATTTGTCTCGTATATATCTCATGTACATCTTAGGCGTGTCCTATATTAATTTCTTTTTTTGTTTTGGGTGTGCTCCGCTGTAATCATTTGTGTGGACTTTGTCACCCTCGTATGACTTGGTCTCTGCAAATGTTAGTTATAAATTGACAAACCTGACATTAACTACTTAACAGCCAAGTCCTTTTTTAAGGCTCTAATTAAGACGTACTCTATATCATCTTCAAGCCTAAGTGATTATTGTTATCAGTATACAATGTTTCCCTTGGGAGTCCAGGTGTTAACCCAAGTGAGCTGCCAGGTCGTTGACTGTCCGTCTTTGGTTACCAGACCCAGCTTCATTGTGCTCTCTTTAATAACCATCAGCACAGTTCCTACCCCCCACTCAGGCTAGACACCTCAGGCAGAGGGTGAAACCGATGTCCTCAGCCTTGCAGGGGTCTCTGCTCACGTGTCAGCTGTGCTGGTTTGCAGAGGACAGTCGAGCGATGTCAGAATTTAACCTATTGGGATAAGGTTACCTACTTATAAATGAATGATAGTATAGCAAGCACCTGTTTATGTGCGATGGGCTAATTGTTCCCCTGAGCCAGTGAATTGTGAAGGCCATCTGGTCTGCAGTGGGAGGAAAGGACAGTGCAGAGTATGCTGAAATATTAATGATGTTGCCTCCGTGAAAATAGAAGAGCATTGTGTCTGAAGGATCGTATGTGTCATTAGCTGGCCCCATTATTTTAACCATACCCTTGCTATAATAATTAGAATGACTGTATTTATATCCTTTCTAGACAAGAGCAAGTTTTTTTTTTTCATAGATCTGCCATTTTATGGTGGGTTAAAAACTGAGTTTGAACCTCATACTATAAACACATTTCAAAACCATGAGTCATGGTGTGGTTGTTTTGCAATAACTTTTTTTTATTGATCTAATCAACCAGCTGCTTTTTGTCAGATCACATGACTGGGCATAAATCTATAAATCTACAGTAAAAGCTGATCTGGGACGTAGCTTTAAAAACATTCAAATGTTGTGTGTGCTTATCTTTCCTCATTTGCTTGGCAGTTGCTCTCACTTTAAACTCATGCAAATGGATTATCATGTCCTGCTTCATGTCCTTTTCTGTGTTTACAAATGCTTTACAAAACTCTACACATTTAACCCAGAACAGCATTAGGCTTCTGCTGAAAGAGCACATCTTTATATTTAAAAATGACACAGCCTTAAAGGGATAGTGTGCGTGTTTTGAAGTGGGGTTGTATGAGGTACTTATCCATTGTTGGGGTATTACCTACAGTAGGTGGATTTCTGCACTCCCCCAGTTTGGAGAAGCAGACGGGAGTTACTGCACAGAACCAAAGCGATGTATTGCTGTGAACGAAAACATATTTTAGCCTCCTAAAAGAAAAGCCCACCTAAAAAAATCTGTATGGGTTAAAGTGTACTCTATTTTTAGAATATTTTTGCCGGTTTATCTTGCTGTGAGACAGCTGTGTCTGTGTTTCCGACAGGGAACTGAAGCCATTATCTATGCTTTCTCCAAAGCCACCAGACTCCATTGCGAGAAAAAAACAGTGATTTTACCTCGTAGAACACAAGACTTGCTGGTCTACTGCTGCCTCGATCGGTCGGTCGGTTTGTTTGTGTTATAGTGCACAACACATTATTATTGTACAAACAAACTGACTGATTGAGGCAGCGGAAGACCAGCAACTCTCGTGTTCTATAAAATTACAATTTTTTTACAATGGAGTCTGGTGTCTTTGGCGAGAGCATAGATGGATATAACAGTTCCTCGTCAGAAAGGGCTGTCTCACAGCAAGGCAAACCGGCAGAAATATTCTAAATATTGGTGGGCCTTTTTTTTTTTAAGTGGCTAAAAATATGTTTTGCTGCCACATTGCTTTGGTTCTGTGCGATAAGTCCTGTCTGCTTCTCCAAACTGGGGGTGTGCAGACCGTCATCTACTGTATATAATACACTGACTATGGATAAGTACCTCATACAACCCCACCTCAAAACACCCAAACTATCCATTCCCTTTTAGTAATTATGCATCTGAAAGTTGACTACTAAACTCTCACTAATACTGAACTTTACTGTTAAATGTTGCCTTTATAATCATTTTGCAATCTCTTTAGGTTTGCCCAATTCTTCCTGTGCCCATTGTTTGATGAGAGCTGTAAGGACCGGGAGGTGAACGCTGTGGACTCTGAGCATGAGAAGAACCTGATGAATGATGCCTGGAGGCTGTTTCAGTTAGAGAAGGCCACTGGCAACCCTACCCACCCCTTCAGTAAATTTGGAACAGGTAGAAAATCTCTCTATTCTCTATTTCGCACACATACTAAAGCTTTGATCTGTGACATTCGTAGCACTATTTATACTTCCTAATCAAAACCATTAAGATTCACTCAACAGACATTTAACTGTTATGAGGGAAAGCATCGCATAGCATGAAGGGAGTTTAGTCTCTGGGCCAGTGAATTCCCAGATCAGAGCGACGTTGACTTAGAGCAGCTCCGAGCTCAAAATAGCCACCTGATGGCAGTCTTGAATTATACAATATGTATTCCAGTTATGAATAGAAGAGGATCAGACAGGCCTGAAAGCCACGCTCCCTTAGCGGACTAGCATAATATTCTCAAGATTATGGCTTTGTTTTTCTGTGTCTGTCTCAAAAAAATGTAAATATGGTTTATTCACAGACGGCCGGCAAGCAGCTTGTTCATGTACCTGATAGGCTACTGTCACTGGGCCATCATAAACTGATCTGTTCTCATACACTGCTCATATTTATGAATCTGTTTATTCAGACTAAATTGATAATTGCAGTTGGACAGAGAGGATGAACCTGTAGGATTGGATTTTTCTTTTCTTTTTTTAAATATATGAACCAAAATTGAATTGTACTCTGTCATGGAGAAGTTGTGGCATGATTTTGAAAAACAAATATTCACTGTTCATGTATTATTTCTCTTTTAGGTAACAAATTGACCCTTGAGACCAGGCCGTCTCAAGATGGGATTGACATTCGTCAGGAGCTCCTGAAATTTCATTCTACATATTATTCATCCAACCTCATGGGACTGTGTGTGTTAGGAAGAGGTAAGAGTTAACCTCTCACAAACGTCATGTTTGAATGTTGCAAAAACTTTGCTCGGCCTTAACAGCACTGATGCCACGTGACAACTCCTTGTTCTGTCAGTTACTCAAGACAACAAACAGGAACAAACAATGCAAGTCATGTATGACTTGGTGTACGTGGCCTAAACCATAATATTTCAAATTATTATACATGCATATCATTGTCAAATCAGTTGTTATACTGTACCTTGGTGCAATTGCCAAAAACAAATGAGACCATTGTCCAGACTGAGTAGCTTCTACTGAACGCTGTTTGTAGTATTTGTTAAAGGTTAGTTCATACATAGTATGCCCTACACCCCGTCCCTCTTATTGTGCATGTTTGTATTCTCTTTAGCTTTGCTAACATGGTGGAGGTGATTCATTTATTTTCTAAAACGATCTTCCCATTTGCCTTTTACTAGTTTCAGCCTTTGTAATCCTCTGTTATTGTGAGAAACTTTGAAAACCTCTGCTTCCTATGTGGTGAAAGAACATCACCCGCTCTTCCTGTTTTACCATCTAAAGTACAAACAATCTTTGTGTTGAAGGACAGTTAAACAAATGTTCCAATAAACTTAAGCTGATATCACAGAATTAAAAGAATAAAAGCCCACAAGGGTTTCTCAGAGATCATCTCAGAACGATTGGTAATGATTCATTGATGCTAGGATGGCACATAACACCTATTTTAATTTCAAGTTAATGATTTTTTTCCACCCTCTTGTATACAGTGTTCATTTAATAAGAGCTGGCTCTGAATTTGAAGGCAGAAAAAAGTGTCACTGGTATGTTCATTACCAGCTGAAATTGACATTTTTCAAAACTCTCATCTGAAATGTAAGACACTTGACAGAAGGGCTTAAAAGACCACACTCCTAGCACATTTAATGGTTCCAAGTGGCTCTCAGTTACTCATCTGCTGAATGTACAGTGAGCTTCTTTGTGCGTTTATTGGTCAAAAATATCATGGGAGTGGAACAGTTGTGTGCATCCTGGAAATACTTTATTGATGGTCAAAGTATGATAGTTGGTTTATGTTTTACTGGATGAGTGCAGTCAAAGGTCCATTAAGATTTATTATTAGTAAAGTACTACTAGTAAGTTTCATTGGGTCCTTTTTGCACTCATATGATCTACTTGTTGTCTATTAACTTTAAAGTGAATCTAAGCTATAAATGTTTTCCTCTTTACCTACAGAGACGTTAGATGAGTTGACCACCATGGTTGTTAAGTTATTCGGAGAAGTGGAAAACAAGAACGTACCCATCCCTGAATTCCCTGAGCACCCCTTCCAGGAAGAGCACCTTAAAGTGAGTCTCTTACTTATCTCACCAGTGTTTCTTTACACTTTTACCTTAACGTAGGGCCATACATCTCATAGTATTTAATGAGATAGTATTTATTAGGTTTTGTTACCCAGTTCATCATAACTGGCTGTTCGCTATATGAAAAGACATTTTGAATGCTTTGTGGGAAAATGCATTCAGGCACTACATAACGAAAACATTTTCCAGTAATCACTCATTGAAATCTGTTTTCTAAAATATAATATGAATGAGTTTTCCTAAGTAACAAAAAGTGTTTTTGTTTTTTTTCTTCTTTTGCAGCAATTCTACAGCGTGGTACCTATTAAAGACATCAGGAACCTGTATGTGACTTTCCCCATCCCGGACCTACAGAAGTACTACAAGTCTAACCCAGGACATTATCTGGGACATCTGATTGGTCATGAAGGACCCGGAAGTTTGTTATCTGAGCTAAAATCTAAAGGTAGGACATAAAGTCGAGCTGCAAGATAATACAAACCTGTTTGGAGAGTTTAGGGATTGTGACTAAAGGCGCTTTCACAAGCCAACATTTAGTCAGTTTTAATCAAACTCTGGTGCAGTTTTTGGCAGTTGAGAACGCAGTAATCGTACTCTGGTATGGACCAAAACAACTGGTCTGAAACGTTTGCAAGAGGTGGTCTTGGACTGTTTCCAAGCGAACCAAAACGCAGGCTGCCTGTGCGGGCATTAGCGTGCACAGTAGATCAGTGCTGAGTCAAAGTGAAAACACTTCGACAGCAATATATCAAAGTCCACGATTCCCTGCATAGAAGTGGAAGCTCTCGAAATGAAAAGGATAAATTCCCTCCTTTGTACTCGCCCCTCAGCAAATTATTTGTTTATTTGGTCTGCTTTAAATTGTGCACTGTGAAACCGAACCAGACTAAATAGAAATCAAGCCAAAAGTATAAATTTCACTCTGATTCGGACTAGCCAAACGGACTATGGTTTGTGAAAGTGCCCCTAAAGGTTCTGTAATGCTGAAAACAAGCTCAAACTATTATGCATGGTTTGCATCATCATCTTTTCCTACCTCAAAGATTGTTGAATTTTAAATATGATTTTGTTGTTTAGATACTATGACCATATAGAAATACTAAATAATAACAAAAATCTGAATATGTACCATTTTCCCATTGATAATTCAACTGTAATAGTTTTTTTTTTTTTTAGTAGTCAAGATGTACTATTAAGATGTTAAATCCTGTATGTACTAATGACTATCTGAAAATGACCATTATTCTTATTTTTATTAAGGCTGGGTGAACACACTTGTTGGAGGGCAAAAAGAAGGAGCCAGAGGATTCATGTTCTTCATCATCAATGTGGACTTGACTGAGGAGGGCCTCTGTAAGTAGCACACGTGGTTATGATTATTCCTTTATTTAGATACTATTTATTGAGGCATGTTATACACAGTATATATAAATATGCAATGTATATTGTGTGTCACTGCAGTGCACGTTGAGGACATCATCTTCCACATGTTCCAGTACATCCAGAAGCTGCGCACTGAGGGCCCTCAGGAGTGGGTGTTTGAGGAGTGCAAGGTAATTAATCTCAGACAGGAGGGGCTGGAAAAAGTTGGATACTTATTTCTGGATAGTGGAGACACTAGTAGAGCAGCACAGACTTTGACAGCAGAGACTGATGGATTCAAACCGGACAGCTTATCTGCTAAATGTAGCCTATGTCAAATGAAGCTGGGTAGTAGTCATTGTTTTATGCTACACTGTAAAAGTCTGTTTTTACTATATCTTTCTTAAAGTATTGTTATAACACTTCCTCTTTCTAGAATCAGGCTTTAAATTTCTGTATGTGACTGTTGTGATTTCACTTGTTAAATCCTCCATCTCCGTCTCTCTCCGTAGGATTTAAACAAAGTGGCCTTCAGGTTCAAGGACAAGGAGCGACCCCGTGGCTACACATCCAAAGTGGCTGGTCTAGTACACGTAGGTCCCCTCTCCATCTGCAAAGGTTGTTTCCAGGGAGACACAATGCAGCTCAGTGCGTCTGTACTTGCTGTCGTCATCAAGCTGCCTGGTGCTGCTGTTGACTCTGTGTTGAGAGAAATGAGATTTTGCAGAGGCACAGTCAGAGTTGGGCTTGGCTTTTATATCTACCACAGACACAAGGCTCGTTGTCTTAAGTACATAATCATCACTGCTCCACTAATTACAGGAATGTTCTTGTGTGTCTCTTCCCTCCAGGTTTGGCAGCGCACATAAAAAAAAAACACCTGTCTCTTGACAGTTTGCAGGCTGCAATTTAGTTGTTAAATATTGATTTGAGATCTAAGAAGATAATAGCTTCAACAACAAATCTGTTTTACTGGCTGTCCACTCCAGTGGCAGTTTAAGACTTATAATTATTTGGCCAAATTGATTTTTAAACCCTTTCCACAAATGTTTTACAGTTAATCAGGTAATTGTAGAATTAATCGCCCCACCTCGAGCAGTACGATGCTAACAGCTGGTCTGCTCTGTGTGTTTCAGTACTACCCTCTTGAAGAGATTCTAGCAGCGGAGTACCTTTTGGAGGACTTCAGGCCAGATCTGATCCAGATGGTGCTGGATAAACTGAGACCAGAGCATGTCAGGTCAGTACAGAAAAGCTGATGGTATCCATGCACTTGTAGTAAAACTCACTTTTCTTATCAGAGACTCCCAACTACAGAATAAATGTGATTTTTCAGCTAAGACAAGACCAATCTTAGTAGTTTACATCAACAGTATAAGATGCATGTTTCCTACAGTAACATTAGGACAGTGGTTCCCAACCCGGGGTCCTGTCAGAATTAGATTTGCACATGTATTATTAAAATCATAATAACACACTTACTGGATAATTTATATAAAAGTCTGTATATAAAACTATTTAAAAATGTTTTTTTTTGCTACTTAGTAGGCCACATTCTGTGTAAACCCCTTTATTTGTGCCCAGTTGCAGATAAAGATCAGGCTACACTAATATTATTAATATTATTATACTATTTGTAGAATTAGATTCAGTGGTGGCTGCGTAGGATTGTTTACTGACTCGTGTGATCCAAACATTTCCAATAACTCCAGCGCGTCATAAAGTCCAAATGTCAATATTTATTGAAAAAAAGATAAATGTAATCAATTCAAAAATTCACAACATGTTTTTATCCAACAAAATATTCTTCTTCAATCCATATTTATTGCTGTTTAGCCTTTTAAAAGCAACAGCTGAGCTTTTCCTAGATGCAAGTAAAGGGGGCTTTAAGCAAAATAGGCTGAGAGCCACTGCATTAGGATAATGTCACTAACACACCACTAAAGTCAGTAACTAAAGTGTTCAATAAGTGAATAGTGTAAATATTGATATGTTTATTATGTAAAGAAAATAACAATTCTTATTGATAAATAGATGCAGTGCAGGCTTTATATACATGTAATAATGTTGTGTATTATTTGTGCGTAACACCAAAGAAATACCTCAGAAAGTCTGCTGTATCTTTTATAACTGGAATCTGCGATGATGCATAATACGAGGATGATAATATAGAGGATAATATATTCAGATAGCCAGCTGTGATGAGCTGTGTGTGTCCAATTTTCTGCCTTGAAAAGGAATCCCAGACAGCTTCACAGATTGGATTATCGCTGCAGCCTCAAAGGGGTCAGGTTGTTATATCAGGAGATGAATATGTGTGCTCAGGAATACATTATCAAGTTTATGGTCTCTGAATTAGAAATGCTGGTATCTTTATAGGATTTTACACAAACAATTTGGCCAATATACGTTATTTTCTAACTACTTAACCACGTTATTTAAAGATACTGGTCTATCAAATAGTATGTTGTGTTAAAGCAGAACTAGACAGCTTGATACTGTATGTTGGTTAAGCTAGTTGGCAGCCGGAGTTAACTGTATTGGACCTAAACGCCAAGTGATAAGCTAAATTAGCTAAGATGATGAACCATACAGTTTTACAGACTTACATTTTTGTGAAACGTCAAACTGTTCTGTTTGGTAGGAATTCATTTTGTCACTCAGGAGGTTAAAAATTGATACTAAAGTCAGAGAACATACCTAAACAAGAGCTTCATATGGTGGGAATAGCACAAATCTTCTCTGTAGGGCTTCAACTAGCGATTATTTTCATTGTCGATTAAGCTGTTGATTATTTTTCTTGATTAATCAATTAGTTGCGTGGTTCAAAAAATGGTGAAAAATGATAAATCGACTATCAGAATAGTATCAAATAATTTGATAGTTGACAACAACTCGGTTAATCGTGGCAGCTCTACTTCTTCTCTGTTGCAGCCTGACTTTGAGTCTTAAGTGTAAAAATAGTGTCAAAATCGTAGCCTCTAATTCATTTTATGGGATGCTACTTGTGTCAAGCAAAGTGCAGACTTGTAACTAGTCCATTCCTTAATGCTTGCCAAGGAGGAGATTGCATGCCCCCATTGGCTCACCCTAACAGTTAGCGTGCCAGTCTCTCCTTTTACTGAAGTGGCTATTTAAGCGTGGCGTTTTGCCAGCGCTGCTTTGAATTCATGAAGGTGTTTCCTTATGTATCGATCTCATTCCAGCAGCTTTAAGTGAAGTTACAGCAAGTCAGGTTGCATCATTAAAGTGCTAAAAATATTATAATCACACTTGTTGATGATGCACAGTATTTGTATTTACGTTGAGTCCTAGTTGTTGTTTAAAAAAAACTACTATTACCACTTTGTGATTGAATGAATGTTTCCAGTGAAACGCACTCCAAATGCAGCACATGGAGGGCATAGAGGAATTCTAAACATAGCTCATCAGTTAGAGGCAGACAATGTGTCAATGGATCTCCACTACCTCAGACATGATCCAAATGCAATGCTAATAGAAAAGCACTCACATCTTATCTTGTTGCAGTGGTTACAAATGGAGAGTAATCAGCTGACGGAGAGGTTTTAGTATCCATGTAACGTGACCTGGTTCACTCTTTTCTTTTTCTTTTTTCAGAGTTGCAGTGGTGTCAAAGTCATTTGAAGGGCAAACAAACAAGACAGAAGAGTGGTATGGTACGCAGTACAAACAGGAGGCCATCTCTGAAGAATCCCTTGAGGTGAATCACTGTGGTCATACAGCTCTAATCCACTGGTTCTCAAACCTTCTAATAAGCTAAGCTAAACATCAACATGAACGGTTCGTTGCTCCCTGAGTGAAGTGACTGATTCATGACAAATTGACATGATCTGTCACAATCATATCAGGGTTTCTATTGGTCCAAAGCTAACATGGGTGGGAGTAATGGACACAAAATGCTTGTTTTATTGGCCCAAATGGTCCCCATCTGGAGATAAGTACTCTTTAATGGTACAGCACAATTAGCACACCGTGACAGAGTGCCGCAGACCCCCGGGGATCCCTGGACCCCACTTTGAGAATCACTTCTCTAATCAAATCTCACACAATACCAGAAGTATTTATTTTCTGCTCTTTGATGAGTGTATGACTGCTGCTTACATTACTTATTATCCGCCTGTGTTTCAGAAATGGGCAAATGCTGACTTCAATGGCAAGTTCAAACTGCCCATGAAAAACGAGTTCATCCCAACCAACTTCGAGATCTACCCTCTGGAGAAAGACTCTCCTCCGGTCCCCACTTTAATCAAGGCAAGTGTTTTTGCTGCACAGCTCTGTCAAAGTACCGTCGCTCTTCATTACCGAACTGCGCTGGACCATCAACTGCATATTGTTACAAATCTCTGTTATGCTTTCATATGCTAATAAGGTATTGTGATTGAGACTTAAAGCATTTAGTACTGTTGTTGCCGTCATGTCAAGATCACAGGAACTACGCTATTAACAACAGCATACATATCCCATTCTCTGAAGAAAAGACTAAAAAAAAGCCTCTGTGCCTTTTTTCTTTTATTGCTAAAAGACCGTAGTGTAATCTGTTGATATCAAAGTAGCTTTGTTGAATTTATAATTAAGCAATCTCTACTTGTGGTGTGTAGCTGAAGCGTGCCTTTTCATCTCCAGGCACTGCAGACAATCATTTTTGCACAGAGTGGACTTGAATATGAAAATAAGAACTGCCTGTGTGTGGTGTTGATTTCTTCCAGGACACTGCTATGAGCAAAGTGTGGTTCAAGCAGGATGACAAGTTCTTCCTTCCCAAAGCGTGTCTGAACTTTGAGTTCTTCAGGTACGTAACTAACTGAACCTTTTGTAGTTCAGCTGGAGCTTTAGGTACAAAGTCCTCACCAGTAAATCAACTTTTACTTTGTAATACTTAAAAGGTTACCTCATTAGTTCTCAATAATAACTAAAATTACTATTACTAATACGATGTGTAAACCATCAGTAGTAATAACTGCAGAAAAGTGTAGAAAAAATATCAATATATAGGTGAGTTTTTATCAATCGTATCAATCCTGTAGCTGCTCCACAATAACAAAATACTTGTTTTAAAGTAGATGGAGGAAGTGTTCATTTTGCATCAACAGTGATGTAATCTTTTAAATATAAAAGTAGTTATTTACTGTAATGTCAACACAACTCTGGTCAGGTGAAGACTGTCATAGTTTGGCCACGGAGGGTCGCAGGCCAGCATGTTAAGAGCAATAGAAGTGCAAAGTGTAAACGCTGCTGAAACCTCAAATTGAATGCCATTTTACTGAAATGGTTTTAAGCGGGTTAGCTGCTCCTAACTTAGGCAGGTTGAGGCCGATGTCGTGACAGGATTTCCTCAATAAAATAATAAAAAATAGAAAATGTATTAAAAAAAAAAAAAATACAATTTAAACAAAGATTATTTATTTCAATTAATTGATTAGTTATTTGTTTTTTTTGAATGGTGAAACATTTTGATCAGTGTTTCCCAAAGCCCAAGATGATGTCTTCAAATGTCTTGTTTTATCTACAACTCAAAGATGTTCAGTTTACTGTCATACGGGAGTAAAGAAACCAGAAAAATATTCACATTCAAGAAGCCGGCATCTGAGAATTTTGACTTTTTTTCTTTCTTAAAAAATAGTCGGCGATTAATTTGATGGTTGAGAACTAATCAATTAATCGCTGCAGCTCTAGAAGATACTACTGCACAAACTGGAATAGGCTGGGTTAGCTTGGTTAAGCAAATAATCGGCAACTGAAGCACTGCCAAACCCTTCTGGGTGTAACAGTCTATTCAGACTGTAATTATTTGGTTTATAGGTTGTAACAAACTTGGATAGCAAATCGAACGTCCTATACCGGAACGTTTGTACCGTTAACACCCGTATAACTACAGTTAATTGTATGTTAATGTGTAGAACTGTGCTCTGTACGGTACTTGTTGTACCTTCAGCTCCTACTGTGAGAAAATGTAGAGACCAATATCTCTACGCTGTGTTTCTATGCTTTGTTTGACCACTGCCGTTTTCTCCACAGCCCGTTTGCGTATGTGGACCCATTGCATTGTAACATGGCATATTTATACCTTGAGCTCCTCAAGGACTCCCTCAACGAGTATGCATATGCAGCCGAGCTAGCTGGCTTGAACTATGACCTCCAAAATACCGTCTATGGGATGTATGTAAGTATTCAAAATCCCTCCCCATCGCCCTCACGCTGCATCCCAGACCTGACGTCCCCAACCTTTGTCATCCTCAGACAGGGCTGCTGTGGCTCAGCCAGGCCTGGGTAGTTTTAAGCCATCTGTATGGACAGATTGGAAGGTTTTTATCACACAGGATGATACAATTATTGAAGTAAACATTTATAAAAAACTACTGTATATGATAGTCCATTGTCTGTTTTGTCTAAATACTTGACAATTTGAGTTTAACTCATGATTAAAGCCACCCATAATGTTAAAAACAAATGCAAATTATCTGCAAAAACCTTCCAACCCAGACCTGGCCAGTCTAGCCTCTGTTCTGTCTGCATCTTCCTCTTCATTCTTCATCAATCCTACCTTTTTTTTTTTGCTCACCCACCTCCCGCGAAACCCTTATGACTACTTTAAGGTCATAATTTTCTCACGTTGTCAGGCAAACCGAATCAGTGTCATTTCTCTCCTCTTATTCTGGTTAAATGCACACCTGTAGTTATCAGATCAGGTGAGGCAGAGTTCCACCAACGGCGTTGAATTTGTGATTTGAAGGTTGATCTGAAAACGGTGGTGACATGATGTGTCTTCATTGGAGTCTATTTGTCTGACCGTTTTTACGGGACAGGAAACTGGTCATAAGGCTGCATATACATACTCTTCTTATCATTCTTCTCATACTTGCATTGTCTTGTGTTTTTTCTTTTTGACAACCCCTCATTCCCAACAAACATGATTTTTGTTCTTTTTTTTTTTCCCCTTCCATTAGTCGCTACATATACGCAGATCCCCTGCACTGCAACATGACCTACTTGTTACTCAGGTTACTGAAGGATGATTTAAACGAGTATTCATATGCAGCCCGCCTGGCCGGGCTTGGCTACGGCATAGCCTCGGGGATGAATGCCATCCTCGTAAGTAAGCCGCTTGAAGTCTGGAGGGAAGTGGGGGCGCCAATGAAGGGTCCACTTTGAGGCTTTGACAGAGTGTGGAAATGGCTTGGTTTTTCTACGCTCAGTTTGATAATGTGGCGTGCTGTGTGTGCTGCTCATCCAACCTGAGGGATTTATAGGACGCTGCTTGCTACTGCATTGCCTGCAAACACCAACTTAATATGTAATTTTTACTGTAGGATAGCTGTAGGGCTGTCCCGAATACCATTTTTTGGGCTTCGAAGCTTCGGTGAGAAATATTCGGAAGTATTGGAAGCGCAACGCAGCAGGCTGACATGTTCTTCTGTCTGTCTCCATCTCCCCGTTTCAGTACCGCTACACACAACAAACGGCGATGTCCGTCTTACAATAACTAATGATAATTAATGTTGAATTATGAATACTGTTGTGGGATTTGGGGATTTATACTTTATCATAAATCCAAAAAACAACCAAAAAACATTTGAATACTGTTTTGATGGTTGATTACCATGGCAACTGTCGAAGCTTTGAAGCATTCGGGTCAGCCCTAGATAGCTGAATACAGTCCTCTGGATGTCACAAGCTGCTATATTGACATTTTATTCCTACTTATGATTGAAATATTTACCTCTAGGAATTATGTTTGAGAGAATCTGCTCTTTACATTTCATCAGAGGGGAGCATTCATTTTCATATTTGCTGTTTATTAAATGCCTTAACACCTCAGTCTCTGTCACAACACAAGACCTTTTAATGTCTAAGATTAGTGTTTTGGAATGTTTTCATTTAAAACAGACTTTTAAGCGTACACTGATTGAACCCTGGCTGTTTCAGTCAAGGAAGCACGAGTGACCGATATAACAGATTCATGCAGAGTAATGAGAGAGCATGTGCATCTGAAAGGAGAAGGAGAAATAGACTGGGTGATGTCACAGTTTTACCTACTCTATCTAATTATTGTTTGGACTTTTGGCTGCCATTCTCTCGCTTCTATTGTGTTAGTGTCATACAGGTAGTAGATCAAAAAGTCGCTAGACACAAGGAATATAGCCAGATCCTCTGACATATTCATAGTCACATTTCTGCTGATGCAAGTGCACGAAGGACGTTGGAAGTGAATCTGTTTCCAGGAAGTTTGATGGACAAAGTCGACTTGCTCATCAGGCACCTCTTTGCTTCCCTTATTTATGAATACAGCACTTTTCCCAACTGTGTGTGTGTGTGTGTGTGTCTCTCAGGGTTTTAATGTAGTTACCTATGAATGAAACTGGTTTGCGGTGGTGTTTTGCTCTTTTCTTTTACGCTTCTTAACTTCTTCACTAACTCTCTGCACCCTTTTATCTTATGACCTGGTGACCTGCATTCATTAGCTTCCTCTCACCAGAGAACTCACGACTGCGGTGTGTCCTTAGAGACCGCTATTCAACACGCTATCTGTGTAGTCGTGTGATGTGCTGCATGTAAGTGATTTGAGTCAGCAGTATTGGTGCGGCTGGCCGGGTGTTTGTCAAGGTTAATGATGTTAGGAGAGATTACTTTGAACAGGTGTCACCGCAGGGACCTGGCGACAGGGAGCGGGGAGGAATGGGATGAGTCTGAGAGCGTAGTCATGTAGCTGGAGGTTTTGCTGAATCATGAAGGGCCACGAGGTGCAGATGACATTGCAAAATGGAGGCTTTTTAAATAACCTTGACTGTTCTTTTCCATTTTTAAAACTAGTGCAGTGCCCGTTAAAAACGTGTCTGTTAAGAATATGCAGAATGCTCAGCCTTCGGTATTGGTTCTTGCTACTCTCTCGAGAACCGCTCATCCAAACAACTTCACACTCAACACTGGGCTCATACACGTCATTTGGATGCAAGAGCTCACATGAACATCAGTGGAGAGCGAGCTGTACCCAGCATGCTGTTCGGCTATGTATCAGTTAGTCCCAATCCCAATGTCCACACTCACAGACTTTGAGGCGCGTTCCTGCAAAGTCTGTGGCTGTCCCACAGTCAAATCATCAAGTGCTTTAAGACTCTCTCGCAGACATTTTAAGCCCTTTTCATGAACACTTTCCATAAGTCCGCATTTCTGCAGACTTTGCCTGAGGGGATTACGCACCTTTCATAGCTTTGTGACGTTAAACACAGAGTTACCAGGGGAAGCCCGCAGGCGTTAAAGAAATAACGGTAAACAAAGCACGGCCCATGGGTGTTCAGCCAGGGATATTTCAATTTACACAGAAGCTTGCAGCCTCTCATACTCGACCCTTTACCAGGACGATGTCGGTTAAGTCCCTGAGGGCTCAGTGCTTAAGGACTTAGGGGGGGACTTTAGGATTGGGCCATAATATTGCACCCAGCATGCCGTTGGGCAGTGTAACAGTTGATCGGGGTCCCCTCTCAATACACTATTCATTGTTTACATGACGCCATACTAATAGACATGCCCCGTAGATGTCAAGAGCTCGCACTCGACACTGCACTTCCTCGGGTCCTCAGCAAAACACCCACCAAGTGTGAAGTCGATCAGATGAACGGTTGTCGAGAAAATTGAATTCTGGACAGACGGAGACTCTTTCCATTATAATTAGATGCTCATTTGCATAAAAAACCTCATCAACCCCCTCGGTCTTTTCTGACTCCCCGAGAGATGAAAGTGAAATATGTTTGCTCTGAAGGAGATGATGAAGTGGTGCTTCCTAATTAAGCTCAGGCTTTAGCTACCTTTGTTTAACGTATATTCCCCTACTCTTTTAGTTTGAAGTTTCTTGAAACATTTTAGGCAAATATAGTCGTGGTAATACATATATTGTGATATTTATTGTAGTGATGGTGACTCATCTTAAACGGGGGAGTGATGGGCTTTTCTTGACAATCATTTGGTCAGCCAATAATTCCACACATAATAAATAAATAAATAAATAGGTCAAAACCTTCAAATGTTTCAGGCTCACCATATCTTTCTGTTTATTGATAATGCACCCTCTGTCCTCTCTCACTGTCGGCTGCAGCTCTCTGTTAAAGGTTACAGTGACAAACAGCACACCCTGCTGAAGAAGATCATTGAGAAGATGGCCACCTTTGAGATCGATGAGAAGCGCTTTGACATCATCAAAGAAGCGGTAAGCTCTCGACTGCGACTCCATCATTGGTACAAAGTTATGAGTCATGATCGATCAAACAAATGACAATTTAGTGAACAGCTCACTTTGACCCCTGAGTATCCTGAACCTATTTTACTCTGCCGTACAACACAAGAGCAGTAGAGTAACAGTAGTAGTTGTTTTGATACGCTACAGTAGTTCTTCATTTTAAATCCAGTCCATAAAGAGTTGATGTTGAACTGACTTTGCCTCTCTTTCTCCCTGCAGTACATGAGGTCTTTGAATAACTTCAGAGCCGAGCAGCCTCACCAGCACGCCATGTACTACCTCCGTCTACTAATGACCGAGGTTGCTTGGACCAAAGACGAGCTCAGAGAGGCTCTGGACGGTGAGGATGGAGTCTCTTAATCTCTCTTTCTCTTTACTTCGGTCTCAAAGTCCCAGTCCTTGTGCTTATTAGCCCCTTTCTCTACTGTGGACCAAACTGAGTTCACTGAGGTGCAGAACAAATACAGAGCGGAGCTCTTCTTCAGACTAGATCTGAGCAAGTGAAGCTTGTAGCTAGTTGTATGAATAAAGCCGGGTTTCCACAGAGAAGTTCCTGGTAATTTTACTGCTTTTCAAGGAACTAAAAGGTTACTTCAGCCCACTGTTGTCTGCGTTTCCACCTCGGTCTAAAGAAGTGAAAAAGCAACATGACATGTGACGAGGTAAACACACTCTGCAGCCTGCAGTTCAATGTGTCCGCCTGTTTCATCTAAAAAAAAAAAAAAACACGTTGAAATAAAATAAACGTTAAAATTCGTCTCACTGCGACGACATTTACTGCTGCATAGTATTTACTGATGCACGTTGGATGTTATGAATGAAAAGCAGGGCGGAAAATAAAACGAAGAGCGTCCCACTCCACAGTAAATCATCTGTTGAGCGTTTGATGGTTATTTATTTGTGCTTTATGACGTAACGGCCATGAATCAATCTGAAAATAACTTTATTTTCTTTCATTCACGGCACCACTGCGATGTCTCTTCTTCCGCTCGCGCAATCTCTCTTTTTTTTTTTTTTTTAAATAAGTCAGGAAGCCGACAGCAGAGCCTAACTTTACTTTTAATGCTGTCAAACAAAGAGAACGGCTCTCCCCTCGTCCTAAAATGGTCCTAAATCAATACTAGAGTACTTTCTTGTTTACGAATGAAGCGGTGCAGTTGAAGCGAAAGTCATCCCTGCAAACTCCACCAAAGTTCCTGTACTTTCAGAAAGTACTACCTCTTGACCAGGGCCGTTCTGGAGGTAAAAAGACCCCGGAAGTTAATTTAGACTCTGCTCTCTGCGGTCGAAACGCAATCAGTTCCCCAAAAGGTTCCTAGATCTGGGGGGGAAGTTCCTGCGGTCAAAGCGTGGCTTAATTGATATTTGGCCGTTGGTAAGGAATTTAATTTTTCTCAGTTTCATAGGCTTGAATTCCTGGGCTTAAGTTTCAATGTGTTTGGCGTACGGTCGATAGATGGCCACTCTTTCCCTCCTCACCTTTAGGTCTTTTCTCTCTCTTCTGTTTTCCTCCTGAAGTCCTCATTTGAATGCTAACCTTGTTCTCCAGCAGATGCCTCCCTAGCTGCAGTCTTTCCTCTCCGCAGTGCCGGTCTGAAGCCTGAAGGGCAGATGGCTATATTTTGTATCACGGAGCTTACACAGACTCTCCTCACATTCACATGAGACTCAATTAACCTGCAGGGTCAAAGCCTGCAGCCCAGTCACCGGGGCCTCCAATTACGCCGCCTTGTTCCCTTATCAGTGCCTTTACCCCCCTGCCGTCCCCTTTATGGGGTCTATGAGACACTCAGTCTCTTCTTTCCTAGTGTGTGTGTGTTGGTGTGTGTGTTGGTGTTACTGTGGACACAAAATCATTTTTTCCTAGTTTGTGTGTGTGTCCTTGAATCTGGGTCAGACGTTGCTTGAATTCAGATTGGACAGCCCACATGGAGACTTGATTTTTATGCATGTGTAACTGAATGTGTAAGTGTGTGTGTTTTACCAGGCTTGCATGATTATCTAACGTGTGACCGCTGTTGTCTTGTTCGTGACACACACACACACACACACACACACACACACACACACACACACACACACACACACACACACACACACACACACACACACACACACACACACACACACACACACACACAGACAGACAGAGCAGTTATTCTGTTTTTTCCCCTGATTCAGGCTTGATAGCAGCTTGCGAAATTGCTCGGGAAATTGCTATTTGATTGATTGCTGTTGTCTGTGATCTGTATTCCAGATGTAACTCTCCCACGCCTCAAGGCCTTCATACCTCAGCTATTGTCACGGTTACATATTGAAGCCCTTCTCCATGGCAACATCACCAAGGAGGTTTGTCACTGTGTTTTTTACTGCCAGCTGAGGAAATCTTCTTTCCCCCTTTTTATATAAGTTTTGAAAAATCAGCCTTTTTCTCAGTGAATATTGAATACACCTTCGTATTCTCAAACGTCTGAGTCACATTCGGCGTTTTATCTTGCCTTCCAATCATATCACAGAGGATTATAGTCAAAACCCCTCTTATAAGCTCCTGCGATCAAGTCACACATTATATGAGGTCCCAGCTGTGACAGCGCCCGCCTTACGCCTTGTAATGATGACAGCGTCACAGTCTGCTGGAGGGAGAATTAGACTCGCGATGATCCGTTTCGTCGTCATGGAGCTACAGTATTCCTCTAACGTCAGAGCTGACCAAGTAATTTGGCAAAGAAGCCTTGTAACATGAGGCTGTATGAAAGATGAAGAGTCAGGTAGTCATGTTTTGATGGGAATTTTGTACTTATTAATGTTAGCAAAGCGGGCCAATTAGAGGGCAGGAAATGTAGCTGTTAAACATTGATTATAAAAAAAGCTATTGGTGATGTAACTTTAATTACTTTCTTGTTGTTTTGCAGCAGCTAAACCTATTACCCTGTGTACTTCTCCCCTCACATTCAATTAATGAAACTTTGTTCAACAAGCACAACTTTTTCAGATAATACTTTGACTTCGACTGCAGCGGTGTACATAATTTTTTCCTACAAAGAATGACGTTGTGGATATCTGAAATGTTTTGACCAGCAAGAATTGAATTACGGATATCTGCGATATATTGATATATCTATATATAGATATATCAATATATAGATAGCATTTTCGTTCTTACATTTGACGACACTTCGGTCTTCAGGCTCAGATTGTGTTGCTAACATGATCTACACAGAAACCTGCTGGACTGCATTATGATCAATACAAGACAAAAACAAACAATCCTCAACTAGTTAGTTACAAACTGGAAGATTATGAGGATGGCAACAACTTTAAGCCACAATAATAATAATAAAACACCAAAGATATCCAGTTAAGTTATTAAATGTTAAAACGGCTTGCCATACATTTACACTTTTTAAGGATTTAAAGTTATCTTGACTAGGAGAAACAAAGTTTTAGATATCTTGAAATACAATTTGCACTTTTAGTAATGTCATTGCAGATATCTCTAATTGCCATAATCTTGACCAGAAGATATGCCATTACGGATATCTAAAATATAACAGCGGATAGTCAATGAACCCCTTCCTATCTACCCGTCAACAGATATCCACGAGGCATTCGGATGTCTGCAATTGCATTTGTTTCCTGTCATAATTTGAATTGTAGATATCTGAAAATTGCATTTTTTACTAGTTGCAATGTATTTTTGGATGTTCAAAATCACATTATTGATATCTGGAATGACTAGTAACCATCGGATTGTAGATTTCTGAAATGGGATTTTTTGTTTTTTCTAGTAGGAATTCTATTGAATTTGTGGATATCTGTAATTTAAAGCACAATACACCTGAATGTCAAAAGTGACATAGTTGTTTATCTGAAATGTTCTTTTTGACGAGGATGAATTGAATTATCTGCAATATATATCCAGTCTAGCTATTAAATGTTAAAACAGCCATAGTGTGATGTATCTGCTACTCAAACTTCCAACTTATTTTCTGCTGACTGTTAAAAACTAATAGTGAAAATGTCCACAGTGAGGTCTGTGGATTATCCTGAGTAAGCAGTACATTGTTTCTGGAAACATACATTGCTGTGGATTTTTCTTTATGCTTTGAGCACCACAAGCAAAAAGTCCATTCAGTGTCTCTGTATAAGTGTAGCAACAGAAATCTCTCAAACTTTGCAAATAAAATAAAAACCATCTGCATAGAAACACATTGAATATGGAATATCAAGCAGCTTTTAGGTGTACGTTGAGAGAGCAATGCTTCACCCATGTGTACCACCAATTAGCAATCTAATCAACAAATTGAGGGTGGAAAAGGTCCAATGTCGAGACGACTTAATTGTGGTCTTCGTAGAAACCACAGCGTAATGCAGCCTGGTGGGAAACGTCACAACAATTCTGGTAAATGTACATAGAAAATCACTAACTGAAATAGGAGCCATGTTGAGGGAACGTGTGCATAACAGAAAGTTAAATTACAAATTCTTGGATAGAGCTAATCATCAGTACATAATGTTTTCCTGAGAGTAGAATTTTCCTTTTCAAAAATACAGTTCTTGTCGAGTAAAAATGTTTTGTTTTCCCTCCCTGTGTGTCGCCTCTCCAGTCGGCTCTTGGCATGATGCAGATGGTGGAGGACACGCTCATTGAGCATGCTCACACAAAGCCCCTCCTCCCGAGCCAGCTGATTCGCTACAGAGAGGTGCAGGTTCCAGACGGTAGGTCTTCTACTCCCCCTCATCCCAGACGCACACCGGTTAAGCACTCTTAATCATCAATTGCCAGTCATGCCTGTCTTCATGCCGACGAGTGCTTACCCAGCGCTCTTGTCCTCGTCATCAGTGACGCTGTCTTGCGTTTGTAAAGACTTGATTAAATTTGACATCCCTCATTTCCCTCAGAGGAACATACTAGTCACTGACTGGAAAAGGACGTCATTCAGGCAAATTTGCGTACGCACCTTCCTCCTCAGTTCAATGCTGAATGCACACGCGCCAAGCAAAGCACCTGTGCTGCCGGTCTGATTACATTAGGGAAGTGGAGTGAAACCTCTGCTGTGCAGGGCCACCTGGAAACATCCTGTGTCTCACTGAGGGATTTTTCCAGGCTTGGCTCCAGACTGCCAGTCAGACACAGAGCAGGAGCGCAGGAGGAGGACATAAAGGATGTAAACACTAAGTTGGATTATGAAATGATGGACTGGCCCACAGTCTATCCAGGAAACATGTTAGTACTCTCAGAGCTGAAAGCTTTAGAGCTGAAAGTTCCTGTGGATCTGTCTAGTTACACATTCATCTTTGTTAAAGGCACCGTGTGATCCAAATGTTATCCGACAGATAGCCCAATGCCAGAAATTCAAACACAGTTTTGGAGCCGGATATCACTCTTAATTTGATCGAAAGGGGTTTTAGTACAAAGACTCGTAATAGAAAACAACTGTAATTTAAATGGTCAAAACAATGATTGATTGAGCATTTAAAGCAGTAGGTCGTGCAGTTAGCTGTTGTGCTGTAAGGAAATATTTCACCTCTTAATATGCTTTTAGTTTTTTTGAGTTATGCCAAAATTACATTATGGATATCTGGATTGTTTTTCATTTTGTGTTTCATTTTTGTGTTTGTGGATATCTGAAATTGAAAGCCCGGTACACATCAATGGCAAAAGTGACGTCATTTTTCCTAGGAAGAATGGCATTGTTCATTTTGACTAGCAAGAATTGAATTACGGACATCTGCAATACATTTCTAGTCTAGCTATTAAATGTTAAAACAGCTCGCCAAACACTTGATTTAAAGATATCTCAAATTAAGTTTTGACTAGGAGAAATAAAGTTGTAGATATCTTAAAATACAATTCGTACTAGTAAGAATGTCATTTCAGATACCTCTAATTACCAAAATAGCCGTGTTTCCATTCACATATTTTTATGTGCATTTTGAAGATTACATTAGAAAAGCAGTATGGAAACGGCAGAGTTTGACAAACTTCCTCAATTGCGGAAAAAAAAAGTTTATGTCTGCTTGAGGTGGTTTTTGCCTTTTATCAAAAAATAGTTGATGCGTTAAATGTGTTATGGAAATGCCTTTGCCGAATTAATTCTGAAGTAGCGAACATTTACTCACATGACTGTTCAGCTGTTTCTGCTGTCAGCGTCTTCACGGATATTTCCATAACGGTTGAAAGCTTGTCTTCGTCTCCGGACAACATGAAACATGACCAATACTAGCTGACGTGAAAGAACAATTACAACCTGCCCAATTCCTGAAACATCCATTTTTCTCTAGTAGATGGTTGAATGCATGTTTGGCCAAGCCGACTTGTTTTGTTTCTGGTTCGCATTCGCAGCCCCTACTTCTTCTACTCTGTTTACTGGTGGATTAAAGCCATGCGTAGCCTGTAGCGCCAACTTCTGACTGAACTACGCTGACAAGCCGAGTTTATTCGCTCCAAACCAGTTGATGGAAACGAGCCTAATTCACATTTCTTTTTTTGCAACGTTTCAAAAGGTCGCTTAAAATTCACTTAACAATTGAATGGAAACTGCTGCAGCTGACAGCGTGAGGTTTAACGTGTTGTGACAAAACAAAACACACCAGCCTGAAATTACCACACTTTATATTAGTGCTTTGCTTAATCAAAGAGCTTATCTGCCCAAAATGTTTACGGGGACTTTTTACAAGTTAACTAAAGTAAAACTTTTGACATGTTGAGAAAGAAAGCCAGGGGAGATGTTGAGGACTGTGGACACGACACTCCCCGAACGCAGAGCCAAAGTTGCCCCGTCAGCAATGTGCATAAAGGCACCTGCATTACCCAGCCTCAACTCGTCCTCCATTCAAAGTGAGCTGGATCACAATGCACTTAAACAAACTGAAGCGGAGCGTTAAAGGAACCGGTTTTCCCTATGCAGGAGCTGATGGCTCCTCTCCATGTTCTGCTCAAAAGAAAATCTGAAGTAGGGATGAAAGGCTGGAGGAGGCCAATTTGGAACCACTCAGCAAAAAGCACAATGTTGGCATTCAGCAGGAAGTCTGTCTCCGCCTTTCTGGAGAGTGTCACCGCTGTCCTCTGTCTGAACTTCCCTGTTTTACTTTATTATACTCGTCCTCGCCTGGAGCAAAGAGCTCGGGCATGACTTCGTATCTACGTTTGAAACAGCTCACTTGTTAGGCAGCACTGATTATGTTCTTTTTGAGGGACCCAATTATGCATACAAGGATCATCATTTGGAATGGATTATACTGTATAGAGACGTACAGCTATGCTGGTGAAATTCATTCCCATGCTTATCTGAGTTCATTGATCACTGGGGATTATGGGTTAATGAAGAGGATTTTACTTCAGCTGTTTTTGGCTTTGTCACTGCATTACATGTTGAGTGTAGTTCTCAATTTATCAGCACGGATCAGTCCTGTTTGACAGAATCATTTGAACTTCTTTTTTTTTTAGGTTATTTTTTGGCTTTTTTCTCCTTTTATTTGACGGAGAACAGTGTAGAAATGAGGGACAAAGAGAGAGGGGGGTGTGACTATGGGTGGGGGAAGAAATCGATACAGCATACTACTGCAATATTTTGCGTGGCAATATTGTATTGATACACGGACGTCTATTCTGCCTTTCAGAGGTTGTAGCGTGCTCA